>VDFB02059690.1:0-43521 GCA_007258455.2 Sequoia sempervirens | reverse complement strand
ATAATAATATAATATATTATATATTATATAGTTTTGTAAGAGATTATATATTAAATTATAAATAATTTTGTATATTCTAAACTAGATATATTAACATAAATTATAAACTATAAACTATTTAAAAATCATATATAAACCAAATCGTATATTCTAAACTAAATATATTAAAATAAACTATAAACTACAAACATGATATATTGCATATGTTAAATCATATGTTATAAAGTTTTGACATTTTTTAAAATGCTATGTAAACAAATCAAATATCGGATTTAAATCCGATATCTGATATGACTGACACAAAATTCATTGCCTAGGGAATAGGCTCCAAAGTTTGCTTGCATTTCGTTAGGAGATGCCAATCCTAAAAAGTCAACACAAAAGCCTGTTTAACAGCTTACCTTGTTTTTCGGGACTTCGCCCATGTGGCTGACGACTTTATTTTTAGCCAAAATTGATAAAATGAAAAGGGTTTGTAGAGGAGATTCTCAGGTTTTTTCCAATATAAATTATGCTTTATTTTGAATATAATAGATTATTATTATTTATTTTCTATTAGAATTATGACTAAAGTCCCCGATTGGATAAAGCACTGTAAACATCTATAGCTTCCAAACGGTATCACATTTTGTGAATTCAAAACATGCATCACATTCTATGCTTTCCATACTATAGGATTAAAAAAAGAAAAATTGAATTTCATGAAGTTTTGACCAAGTTAAGGTGGTCAGACATACAAGTTTTTATATTTTTAAAAAGTTGTAATAATAAATTCATAATTAATTATCTACTTGGAAAAAAATTTAAAAAAGATATGCGTCACATCCGGACATGAGTCCTCTACTTACATCTAAAATCTCATAAAAAAATATTATCATTTTATTATGCTTAGGGTGGTCAGACAGACACCTACTTCTTATTTTTTTCCTGAAATTTAAGTAATATCAAGATTGAAATTTCAAAATTTTATCAAATAGATTTTGTTTTTAAAATAAACCTAGTAGTTTAGAAACTACATTCAATTTCCCACAGAATCTATTCTTACATATTTTTAAAATAATATAGATAACTTATTCAAATTTTTACGTCAAGTTACCCAACTCTAATTTTTTTGAATTTTCATTGCCACTTAAGGGCCTGTTTGGCCCATCATGATCCTACACATACCCAAATCCACCATTTTTGGGACCAAAAAGTGTTAGAGAAAAATATTAAATGTATAATTTCATTTCCCATGTTTGAATTTTCAAAGATATTTATAAAATATGTAATTAATGCATTATTAGGTCCAAACACATAGGGGGAGCTAAACCAAATGTGAAACTGTCAAGGGTGACAATTTTTGACACTACATTTAGCCCTCACTTCAGCTAGAGTAGGAACTTATGCTCAGACTCACACTAAAGTACAAATATGTCAAGTGGGTTTCAATGATCTCAATATTGAAGAGATAGGATGACATTGAATCTAGGGGATGTGCTAGCCCCCATGATTTAAGATCCCATGGCAAGACAAAATGAGGAAAAAGGAACACACATGTAAGATGTAATGCAACATGAAAAACACAAAGAATACATGATGACAACACAAAATATTTAACATAATACAAACATAAACATGAAATAAAAAAACACAATGCAAACACAAAGAAGACATATAAAAGACACCCACAATAAAAATAAACACAAGGTTAGTACTAAAAGGATTTGAATATGTAACATACCTTGGAAAAGAGACCTCAGTCTTAAATTTATCTCAAATACCAAATGGCATCCATCAAGTGTGTCATTTAAAGAAAATGGTGCTTTCATAAGAATGTAGGATCACTCATGAAACACATGGCTCCACTAGCAAGCAAGATGTGTTATGCTAGGTGGCCATGTAAAAATTATCAAGTTCATGAATTAACAAGCTTAGTTATGCCAAATTCATGGACTATTTTGGTAATCATGCTTCAAGGAGTGCATAAAAATTTAACATCACAAAGGATAAATCAATGTTTAATGTCATAGGAGACAAATTGATAACCATGCCTCAGGGGGTATTATAAACAACACCACCACTAAATCGGTATGTCAATAAGTCAAATATCACAAGACATCTATGGAATGGATAGGGGTAATATTCCCCCCTTTAAAATTCCAACATACTTGCTATGTTGGTATTTTAAGGAAAATAAGGGGAAGAGGGGATTCTTGCAAAGAATACATACCTCACAAAACTAATTATCCTTTCCCCCCAAGTATAAAGGAAAATACAACCATACTAGAGACTATCATGTTGCTACCATGGAAATATGGTTGCACTTAAGATTGTACCACCATGAATGGAAATGAGAAATCACATGTAGCTACAGATGCCACATAGTGAGGAGCAAAACCATAAAAGAGGGATAAAGTATTATTTAGAGTGACTAGATACATCAACACATGGAAGAGCACCACAATCATTAAGTTGTATTTATTATTCAAGGATTGACATTTATTTGTGTAATGACCATGCACTCCATGATATGCACAAAAAGAGTTATTTCTATAAAATTTCTTACTTGTTAGAGGTGGGAAATTAATCAAGTGGGCTTGAGAAGCCTTGACAAAATATTCCCTTGCTTTGATAAAGGTGTTGGAGACAATTCGCTTGCCACATGATGTTTTAAATATAGTAGATGATGGAGTATGAGATGTAGATGAAGGAGAAGGTGTGAAACCTAAATCATTTTTTGAAAGGTATGGAATAGACTTTACATGATCTTTATCTCCTTGTTTCATGTTTTTGTTATATCCATTTTTAGAAAGAATTTTATATCCAATCCCATAACATTCTTTCAACTCAAATGTAGAAGTCTTGCCTACATGTTTATGAGAAGATTTGATTCTTTCACAAGAATGTGTAAGGAAAGCTAAGGTGCTTAAACAACTCTCCTAACGTCAAAATCTCAAGGAAGAATGTAGAGGTGCTTTTAAATTTTCAATTACAGTCCAATTTAAGATACACTTGAAAGAAATAACAAAAATAGAGAAATTAACATACACAGATGAACACCAAATTTACGTGGGAAAACCCTTACGGGAGAAAAACCCACCACACCAAGAAAAACCCCTTTGTATTACAATAATGAAATTACATACAGAGTATGGGCTTCACTCTTTGATGTCAATTTACAATAGTATAAATCCTTGATCAACCTTGTACAAAAAATTCAAGATACAATGCTCTTAGAATCAAATTCTCACTGATCACACATCAAACTATTCATCTCACTGATCGTCGAACTGAACATCATCATCGATCTCTGAGTATATCCATGTTTCTCCTGTCTATCAAACTTCCTCATAGAAACGACCACAACAATTCAACTGCTAGCAGTTCCCATTCTACTCCCTGATTCGTCGAAGACACACCACATAGGATAGTCTTTCAATCGGTCAACAATGTTCAACCTGTGTCGCATGTCGGTGAGACACTAACCGTGTCTCCCCGATGCCATAAAACCCAATAGTCGATATCGGCCAGACTCATCACCTTCGGTAAGAGGTTACACCAAGTTCAAAAACTGTTGCTCAGACTTCCCCTTGTCGCCAAGACATCATACCGATATCCATCACATGTAACGCTATCGCCAAGACAATCGCTATTCGCCAGGAGATCATACTAAAGTTCCAAAGTCACATAGACATCAACATTCCCATCAGTGAGACTATCGCTATTTTCCAAGAGATCATACCGAAGCCTTCATGCTACCTCGAAATGTCCTACCATCAACGAGACTTACCGCTTTCTCCAAGAGGTCACACTGATGTTCATACCCATCAACGAGAGAACCAACTGTCGGCAAGAGTTCTTACTGAGACTTCCATGTTACCCCAAGACCACCTTTCACCATGAGTCATACCGAAAATAACCAAAGCATCGGCGAGACAAACACCCATCGCCAAGAGCTCTTACCGAGTGTTCAAGTCTCTCCTCGATGACTCCGAGTGTAACACTGTCGGCAAGACATCTCACATTGCTAAGACTTCATACCGAAAGAAAACCTTTCAGCCAAGAGTCTCCCTGATAACTGCAGTCACCATGTGTCTCCCCAACATCCTATAGGAACCAAAATGTCAGCCAGACCAACCCACTCGGTAGAGGGTTACACCGAACACCACAAGTCAGTGATAGCTTCAGTTGGCATGACAGTAACAAGGTCTCGGTGACTTGAACATTCCACAAGGTTGCACAACTGCTAGTCGGCCAAATAGAAAGTATGTCACACTGACTTTCCTCTTTCAGAGGTTTCAGCCTATGAGATTGAGGCACATAATTCCAACAAACTCCCACTTGATGAAGATCACACAGGCACCTCCAGAGCACAACATAACTACTAGAATTCATGGGCACTAAGACCCATTGAACTAGCACACCACCTGAACTTGTCTGTGCTCACTGGCTTTGTCAATGCATTTGCAACATTCTCCAGAGTATCCACTTTTTCTAAAGAGACCTTTCCATCCTCCACCATATCCCATACAAAATGATACTGTACATCTATATGTTTCGTCCTCGCATGGAAAGTAGGATTCTTTGCCAAACAAATAGCACTCAGATTGTCACAGTAAATTTTTATTTTCCTTGCATCAAAATCAATATTAGAACATAAACATTTTTGCCAAATTGCTTCTTTATAGGCGTGTGTTGCTGCCATGTATTTTTCCTCTGTAGTGGAAAAAGTGACTACAGCCTGCCGCTTACTCATCCAACTCACTGCACCACCATTCAATATGAAAATATATCCACTGGTGGATCTTCTACTGTCAATGTTCCCTACCCAATCAGAATCCACATAGCCTCAAATACTGAGATTCCTCTATGATTCAACCAAGTTCCCATGGTAACACAAAGAATATTTTGAAGTGCCCTTCAAATATCTGAATACTCTTTTCACATCATCCCAATGTGTTCTTCCAGGATTAGCCATAAACTGACTAAGTACTCCCACTGCTTAGGCAATGTTTGGCCTTGTACAGACCATTGCATACATTAGACTGCCAACCAAACTAGCATAAGGCACACTGGTCATGTCCTCCATCTCAATAGGAGATTTTGGACAGTCTTCAATAGATAGCTTCGTTCCCTGCAAAACTGGAACTAGCTGCTTGCAATCATTCATACAAAATCTCTCTAGAACAGTCTTAACATACTTACTCTGACCGAGCCAAAGTTTTCTACTATTCCTGTCCTTGGTTATTTCCATTCCCAGAATATACCTTGCTACACCAAGATCTTTCATTTCAACTTTGTAGACAACTGAGACTTAAGATCATAAATCATTAACTTACTATTGCTATGAACAACATATCATCAACATATAGAGCAATAATAAGAACTCAATCACTTTCAGCTTTGTAATACACACAATGATCAGATTTTGATCTTACAAATCCCAATGACAAAACAAAAGTGTCAAACTTCTGGTACCACATTCTAGGAGACTGCTTTAATCCATACAAAGATTTTTTCAACTTGCAAACCAGTCTTTCTTTACCTTTTTCCACAAAGTGCTCAGGTTGGGACATATAAATTTCTTCTTCAAGATCACCATGATGAAATGTTGTCTTCGCATCCATCTGTTCGACCTCTAAGTCATACGCTACTACAAGTGACAAAAGAAATCTAATGGATGTCAGCTTAGCTATAGGAGAAAAAATCTCCCCATAATCGATTTCCTCTACCTAGAAATAACCCTTCACAACCAACCTTGCCTTGTATTTTTACACACTGCCATCTAGACCTGAGAGCTTTTCGCTTAGACAGAAGTGACTTTTTTGTCTTTTCATTCATCCAACCCAAGTTTTTAACATTTATTGAATTTCTTTTCAGTTCGGTTCATCTAGACATTAAAGCATAGGCACAAGTAGAATCTATCAAAGAAAACCCATACCTATCAGGTTGCTTTCTTTCACGAGTTGACCTCCTCACTTGCTAAGTCTGAGGTTGTTCTTCTTCATCAGAACTATTAGAACTACTTGAACTCTCCTTAGTTTCAGGTACATTTTGAATTTTCAATTCCTCTTTATCTAGTGTTGGAGGAATTTCAACTACATCCTTTTTGTTTTCTGATTTTGTCTCTGACTGCAGATCTAAGGTAGAAGGCTTCAACTCATGAAAGATAACACTTCTGTTGTATAGAACCTTCTTTGTATCAGGATTCCAAAGCTCGTATCTTTTTATGCCAGCACTATAGCCAATAAAAATACATTTAACAACCTTGTTTTCCAATTTAGATCTTTTCTCATTCAGCACATATGCATATGCTTCACAGCCAAAACATGAATATGTCTTAGAGAGGGCTTCTTACCAGACCATGCTTCCAAAGGTGTTTCCTCAACAAGAGCAGAATTAGGAGAACGATTTATCAAGTAACATGTCAGTAGCAACTGCCTTAGCCCATAAATTCTCCTCCAAGCCAACACTACTCAACATACTTTGTGCTCTTTCCATCACTGTCCTATTGAACCTTTCTGTAACTCCATTTTTCTGTGGAGTGTAAGGTGTAGTTTTATGTCTTTTAATTCTATGATCTTTACAGTACCTCTCGAAATCATCAGAACAAAATTCACTACCATTATCAGTCCTTAAACATTTTATTTTTCTTCTAGTCTAATTTTCTACAAGGTTCTTAAATTCCTTAAACCAACTGAACACTTCAGATTTACTTTTCAAAAAATAAACAAATGCTCTTCTCGAATAATCATCAATGAATGATACATAATACCTTGACTTAGACAAAGAAGGAATATTCACTGGACCAAAAATATCAGAATGTATATAATCAAGCAAACCAGAAGATTTGTGAGGACTGGAGTAAAATGAAACACGGTGTTGTTTACCATATATACAATGTTCACAAAACTCGAATTCGAGGTTGCAATCTTCAAGCCCCTCCACCAGGTTTTTATTTTTCAAGGTTTTTAAACCTTTCTATCTAATGTGGCCTAGCCTATGATGCCAGAGCATAGTCTTTTATGCTGGAAGTTTAACTTCCATAGAGTTTACACTATCAAGAACTTTTACCATCTTTGCTCCATGAGTAGCTTTCTATGACTTTACAGAGACACTATTGCATTGAACAACATGTGCATCCAGCTTATACAAGGTACCAATACGAGCACCTCTTGCTAGCACCATAGAGCCTCTAGTCATCTTGCAGCCATTTCCAGAGAGCATGACTTGCACTCCAATATCATTCAACTTACTAACAAAAAGTAGATTTTGAGCCAGACCTGATATATACATTACATCATTGATTCCCTTCACTCTTCCAGTAGGGAATTGAATTCTGACTCTTCCACGGACAACTATTTCCAAAGATGAATCACTTGCCAAATACACCTTTCCACCATCGTATTTTTCATACTTCGTGAACCAGTCTCTATGAGATGTCATGTGGAAAGATGCTCCAAAATCAATTAGCAAGACATCATCTGATGCCTGTGTAGCCAAGGCTGCAATGAAGGCATCTGCATCACTCTGAGAAGAATCATTGTCAGAAGAATACTTCTTCTTTTTCTCCTCTTTACAATCCTTTCGAACATGACCAGGTTTCCCACAATTCCAACACTTCACCTTGTACTTCTTTCTAGGAGACTTTGATCTCCCCTCTGATTTGGATTTGGACTTCTTGTCCTTCTTCTTACCTCTAATAGCCAGAGCCTCCTTCGCCATCTTAGAATATTTCCTTCTCATCTCTTCTAATAACAAAGAAGAAACAACATATTCCATCTTAAAATTGGATGTCGTAATCCCAATAGCCATCACCAGGTGATCCCAAGAATTTGGCAAAGAACATAATAACAACATACAACGATCTTCTTCATCAATCTTCACACCCACAGATGTTAACTGTGCAATCAACATGTTGAAAGTGTTCAAGTGATTAGCAATGGACCCTCCTTGCATTCTCAAAGAGTACAACTTCTTCCTCAAGAACAATTTATTCACTAAGGACTTGCCCTGATAAATAGCTGCCAGTCTTTTCCACAAGGAAGATGCAGTCTTTTCTTCATGAACATTCAGAAGAAAAGAGTCTGCTAAACAGAGCCTTATCAGCCCCTTTGATTTTCTATCTGCAAGGTCCCAATCCTCTTGCTTCATGCCTATAGGCTTCGTTCTAGACACAACAATCCAAAGATCATGATCAACCAACAGATTTTCCATTTTAAGTTTCCAAAGCTCAAAATTGCTGCCATTGAATTTCTCAATTTCAATCTTTCCTGACGTGCTTTCCATCTTAACCTATAATTCGAATTACCAAAATTCTACAAGACTCCCACTAAACATAAATTGACATAAAAAACCCAACATACCCACAAGGATAACACAACTGGCCAGGCTTTGATACCACTTGTAAGGAAAGCTAAGGTGCGGAAACAACTCTCCTAACGTCAAAACCTTAGGGAATAATGTAGAGGTGCTTTTAAATTTTCAATTAAAGTCCAATTTAAGATACACTTGAAAGAAATAACAGAAACAGAGAAATTAACATACACAGATGAACACTAGATTTACGTGGGAAAACCCTTACGAGAGAAAAACCCACCACACCAAGAAAAACCCCTTTGTATTACAATAATGAAATTACATACATAGTATAGGCTTCACTCTCTGATGTCAATTTACAACAGCATAAATCCTTGATCAACCTTGTACAGAAAATTCAAGATACAATGCTCTTAGAATCAAATTCTCACTGATCACACATTGAACTGTTCATCTCACTGTTCGTCCAACCGAAATCATCATCAATCTTTGAGTATATCCATGTTGCTCCTATCTGTCGAACTTCCTCACAGAAATGGCCACAATAATTCAACTGCTAGCGGTTCCCATTATGCTCCCTGATTGGTCGAAGACACACCACGTAGGATAGTCTTTCAATTGGTCAACAATGTTTAACCTGTGTCACATGTCGGTGAGACACTAACTGTGTCTCCCTGATGCCATAAAACCCAACAGTTGATATCGGCCTGACTCATCACCTTTAGCAAGAGGTTACACTGAGTTCAAAAACTATCGCTCAGACTTCCCCTTGTCGCCAAGACATCATACCGATATCCATCACATGTAGCGCTATCGCCAAGACAATTGCTATTCGCTAGGAGATCATATCAAAGTTCCAAAGTCACATAGACATCATCATTCCCATCGGCGAGACTATCGCTATTTGCCAAGAGATCATACCGAAGCCTTCATGCTACACCAAAATGTCCTACCGTCGGTGAGACTTATTGCTTTCACTAAGAGGTCACATCGATGTTCATACCCATCGGTGAGAGAACCAACTGTCAGCAAGAGTTCTTACCGAGACTTCCATGTTACCCCAAGACCACCTTTCGCCATGAGTCATACCGACAATAGCCAAAGCATCGGCGAGACAAACACAAATCGCCAAGAGCTATTACTGAGTGTTCAAGTCTCTCCATGATGACTCTGAGTGTAACATTGTCTGCGAGACATCTCACATCGCTAAGACTTCATACCGAAAGCAAACCTTTCAGCCAAGAGTCTCCCTGATAACTACAGTCGCCATGAGTCTCCCCGACATCCGCTAGGAACCAAAACATCGGCCATACCAACCCACTTGGTAGAGGGTTACACCAAACACCACAAGTCACAATGATAGCTTCAGTCAGCATGACAGTAATAAGGTATCGACGACCTGAACATTCCACAAGGTTGCACAAGTGCTAGTCGGCCAGACAGAAAGTATGTCACACTGACTTTTCTCTTTCAGAGGTTTTAACCTGTGAGATTGAGGCACACAATTCCAACAGAATGCAAGTCCTTTTCAATTTTTTAAAAGTTAGGCATCACCAACACACAAGGGACAAAATCTAAAGAGCCCCTATCACTATCATGGAGTGATGTTTTTGGATTTGCTGATGTACAACAAGATTGAGAAAATGAAACACAAGAATCCTTAGTTTTTGATTGTTATATTCTATACTCTCCCACAAAGGAGAGTGTAAAATCTAAAGAACCTCAATCGTCACCAAAACATGTGTTTGAAGGTAAAGCAATATCATGATCAATATTTTTATTCGACTCTTTGGAATTTTATTGTGAAATTTTAGACTCCCCATTGAAACAAGGTGTAATATACAATGCCCCCCATGAAGGGCACACAATCTACTGAGAGGGGGGGTGACTCAGTAGATCAAATTAATTTAAAATTCTCAACTTCAACACTACTTACCAGATCATGTAACTTGAACTTTTTATATAGTTACCAAAATATATGATTCACAACAAACCCCACATAAACAAACAAAATATAAAATAATAAAGCGTAGACATGAACACCAAATATATGTGGAAACTGAAGATGGGAAAAACTATGGTGAGAATAGTTGCTTGGATCTAATACCCAAATCCAATCTCATAAAGAAAAAATATATAAGTGAATTTTACATAGTGAAGTAGGAACCAACCTACCAAAGACACCAATCCCCTAATGTATATGTAGGCACCAACCTACTAGAGACACCAACCCCAAAATGAAACAATACAATAGGTAGAACACTAGTCCTATCAGAATATAATGATAAGGCTTACAAATCTTCAATGTAACTCAATACATGCCAGAGTCACAGCTAACACTCCTCACTGCATATAATATTTTGACACTCGTGCACTCTCTTTTCTTCACAATTTCTTCTTCAATGACTAGCTCTTCTTCTCATAGGTGTAATTCTAATTCACATGGTCACCTTCAGATACACTCTCATACACTACAATGCATCTAAACATTTGAAATATATACATGAAATTACATTAACACTCTTCCATGTCAGCAAGGGATCTGTAAAGAGCCAAGATGGTATAAACTGGACCTAAATTCAAATTACATGAAATATTTAGTAATTCAGTCCAAAAAAATTTCTTTCTGCCAACAAAACATGATGTCATGCACTACCATAGGGACCTTAACCAAGTCCTATCCTAACACCACATGCAATATTTGACTTCCACATGCTACTAGCTATTACCAAACATGCCTTGAACTTCAACTCGTTAAAAATAGGAACAAAGAACTTTATGTCACTTAAAACTTCTTGCATGCTAAACATATCCTTTGGAAACTTGGGAAATTGATAGAAGTAGTGTAGGCATACTCTCCTTCCAAACTACAAAAAAAAATTGCATTTCAGAAAGAAATACTGACCATAATTGTATTGCTAGAGAAATCTCTTTTTCCAGAAGATATCCTTGTGAAAACTTCTAAACCATGTTGGAACACAATGATCTATTGAGAGGGGGTTAAATCAGTAGATACCAAAATTTATCCCTTAAAACTTTTTCCCTTAGAAACCTTATGCAAATTACTTCCTTAAATCTAAATACCTTGTGCAGATTTCTTACTCAACTCTTATTGTGTAGATTGAAAGCTAAAGATGCAAACATAAACATGCAAATAAACAATCAACACAAATTCCCAAAAACACCAAATATACATGGAAAACCTAATATGGGATAAACCATGGTGACTAAGGCTACTTGAGTCTACTGCTCAAATCCAACATCACAATCCAAATCTTTGTTATAGTGTTTCAGGGCTACAACCCAAGGAACCATCAACTACCTAATTTAGGAACACCCATTCCAAGGAGACATCAATCCCCTAATCCAAGCCACAACTCAGTACAATGAGGTAACAACCTCTAAAGGATTACAAATTCATGTATGCATAAGATTGGTTTTATAAAACCTATGATGCATCATTACATTCATTACTTTGTTGCACTTACTACAACTTACACTCTGCTGCTGAAGGTACACTCTCAGCAACACACCTCTATTCTACACTCTCCTCTGCATATAGAAAAATCATCGTTCTATCTCGCTGCACTGCACACTCTCTTCACCATGAATGCAAACACGTAGAGGGGTATGTGCAAGATCATGATGGGCCAAAAAGTGGCGATATGATGGGTATGTGTAGGGTATGTGGCTGACGGATTTTTTTTTACCCAAAATTGATGAAACGAAAAGGGTTTTTAAAGGATATTCTCTTTCCACCAATATAAATTATGCTTTACTTTGAATTTAATAAATAATTATTATTCATTTTCTATTTGAATTATGACTAAAGTCTTGATTGATAGGGATTGAAAACATGTATAGCTTTCAAACGGTATCACATTTTTTGAATGTAAAACATGTGTCACATTCTATGTTTTGCATACTATAAGATTAAAAAAAAAAAATGAATTTCATGAAGTTTTGACCAAGTTAAGGTGGTCGACATACGAGTTTTTATATTTTTTAAAAGTTGTAATAAAAAATTCATAATTAATTATTTTCTTGGAAAAAAATTACAAAAGAAATGCAGCACATTTGGACATGAGTCCTCTACTTATATCTAAAATATTATAAAAAAATATTATCATGTTATTTTGGTTAGGGTGGTTAGACAGACACCTACTTGTTATTTTTCCCTGAAATTTAAGTAATATTGCATTGAAATTTCAAATTTTCACCAAATAATTTTTATTTAAAAAAAAAATAAACCTAGTAGTTTAGAAACTACATTCAATTTGCTAGAGATTTTATTCTTACATATTTTTGAAATAATATAGATAACTTATTCAAATTTTTATGTCAAGTTGCCTAACTCTGATTTTTCTGAATTTTTCGCCACTTAAGGGCCTATTTTTTCCATCATGATCCTACACATACCTAGAGGATGTTTTGTATTATAGTCTAGGACTTCAAAAAATGCATTATTTGTTTTCTCTATTTCTATCTTTTTCTCTTCTTCACTTAGAACATTTTTCATTCTATCTTCCTGTGCTACACACTCTCCCTCTCTATCACTACTACACACTAAAAAATACATACTTCTATTCAGTTCTTTGTGCACTAGCCTACTTCACACACACAACAGATTACCATGACTAGATAGTACCAAATTGTCTTCTTTCTCCACTGACCTACAATCTATACCTCGAGATCCTCACAACCATCTAGATCATCTACCACTTATTATTAGGGTTTTCTTCGCATACTAACTTTAACGGCGAGCTACCTATACATCGAGCTACATGCCATTATTCAGCTCATGATTAATTCATCTGATAGGGTCTATCAGATATCTTCATACCTTTGTGCATCAATCCTTGCACCATTAAATTTTGTCTCAAAGAGTTTTCCCAAAATAGCTCTCTGCCAACCCTAGAATCTAATACGCAATTAATGCTCTTTACTATCCATATGATCAAATTTGATCTTGATCGAATCTTTGATCTATATCACAGTTTTGGAGATCAAATCTTCATTCAATTGGTCACAGGTGCAGTTGGACCAATAAAATCCTCCCTCTGTGTCAGTTACCAATCAAAACCCCTATTTACACTTGTCATAGTCATTTCAAATCTCTGCATTTGAACTCTAGCTGTTGATCTACTCCTTCGTGCCTTGATCTTGTGATTAGCATTCACTATGGTGCCTTTAAATCATGATCATCAAATAAGCAGTCATTTAAATCCACATCGTCGATCTATTATATCTCTCTGTCGAGGAGACATCCATTATGGTCTCATCGATGTCAATCGTTCTCTCTAATATGAACTACCTTCGAGTACATGACCCACATGCCATCAATCTTCCATGTCATCACACTTAATTTGCAACAACAATTCGAATTTGCACAAAAATAAATCGTTCTTCACCACTTGTCATCCTTCATCACAATCAGGTTCCGCTGAATTCTCATCTTATTGCTTTGTCGGAGGGACATCATTCATACTCCTATCGATATGGCATTGTCATGCCGATAAATATTAACTTGCTTGAGCAGAGGATCCCTCATATCATTATCATCCACTATGGACAGCGTTCCACCAATCACTATCTTCCACCTGATATACTACCTTCCTTGTCATCATGCTCAGACATTGTCCATACTAATGATCTATCAGAGGGACACTAGATAGCCTCCCACTTATATGGAATTGTCACACTGATGCCATGTGTCATCCTTCCATTTTTTCTTGCATGTCAACATAACCTTATCGCCCTGTCACTGGGACATCCATCAATGTCCTGCCGATACACCACTATCATATCGATGAGGAATCCTTTCACTAGCATCATCCGATCTATCTTGTGCGATCTACATCGTTCCCCACTGACCTCGTAGGTCTTTCTCGGGCTCCACCAACATCTCAGCAGGGCTAGCAGGCTACTGTCACGTGTACACCTCTGACATCATCTTGTTGTGTCCCGCTAAGCTTATCGCTCCATCACTGGGACATGCATAGAGGTTCAAGTTCAATACCATTTACTTACACTGATGACATAACTGTCAGGCTATTGGGGAGACTCAAGTATTTGTCTTGTCGATATGCCCTTGTCATGTTGATACCATTCATTGTTGTAGACATGTGGACCCTACACCAACATGTCACCACATGTCACCATCCAATATTGCTTTATGCCACGTGTCCTTCTATCATTTTTTATCTAATTGTATCATCAATGCATGCCATCCTTACCCTTTTGGGTCTTAATACCACATCCACCTTACTGGGTCCCACAATTGGCATCATTTTCTCCTATCATCCTATTGTTGGGTCTAGCTCAATAGTTCTCGCAATACTCAATTGTTTCACCAATGGGTTACCATCACTCCATTGGGGAGACCTTCTTTAAGGTCCCCCTGATATCACACTATCACATCAATGGGAAGGTCATCGCTACATCGAGGGGATAGCCTTAAGAGTCCTACTGATGATGGAATGTCATTCCGATGAAAGTGCTTGATGAATTTACCTGTCCACCTCATCGCCATGTCACTACTTTGTAATCCACAACAAGGATGTGGATTACCATTTTATCAATACCATTATGTCACATGTCTACATTGTCACACTGACAAAGTGACCGTTGGGCCATCAAAGAAACTCCTACTTGACTCCTAGTGATATCACTTTCTCATGTTGATAAACCTTGTTGCTCCATCGCTGAGAAACCCTTGACACTCCTACCGATACACTACTATCCTGCCGATGAAATGATCATCGAGCTATTGGGAACACTTCCTTCAACATCTTGTCGACACCAGTCTGTCAAATCAACACACCTCCAAGATGCCGCCAACCTAGGTGACGGGGCTGGTCACTACCATGAGATAAATGATATAAGTTGTTACTTATGTGACCTTCAACCTGCAATACTAAGTCACCAAAAAAATAAAACATTTTGAATGTTGTGACTATAAAATCCTATGCACGTAGGGTTTAACTGATAAACCATAGACCAAGAGCAAGAACAAATGAATGCTAACATCTTGATTGACATCAGACCCTGCACAATACCTTTCTCGAAAGCTCTCGAGAAACCCACATTGAATTTGCTACTTGTTTACACCTTTGGCTTCTGGAAGAATCCTCTGCAACCTCATGCTAATCTTCCATGACAACAATGAAACATTTGAGAACCTTAGCAACATTTTCAAAAACATGCTTCTTTCATCAGCATCCTATACCATCATGCACTTCAATTCAAACTTATCTTCTTTGCATGATCCAAATCATCACCTTTATGATATCTTCATCAAATCTATGCTGCCTCTGCACATCTTTCTTCCTTGTATGTTCACTTCACCTCACACCTGATACTGCCTTGACATTACTGAACATTTCCAAACAACTCTCTCTTAGGATTAGGTATTCCACCCTTTTTATCCACCTCTTGACATGAATGACACCATCGTATGCTTCTACACAGGATCAATTCCCCTTCTCCTTTGATCCCTTTTTGAAATCAATGAAAACATATTCCAAAAATCTCCCCCTTTGTCATTGATGGAAAAATTTAAATGCTCAATGATACCAATTAATCAATTCAATATTTGTGCTAGTATCATCATTACTTCTACTTACGTTTGTTAGCTCTCAAAAACAAAGGTTTGAACCACGAAAGGTTGCCAAGCTTTCACGATGTTTCAGGGTTACGGAACAAGGTTTGAAACAACCAAACCTTCTACTCTTCAGGTGTTGCTAGACCTAGGCGGGTGTACCTAACTGAATAATGTAGACTTGTGATTTTCTCTCTGAAATGCTTTGTCCACAATGGTAGATGACAGTGAACAAATGAAACCAAACTTGATAGCTACCTTCTGATCTAAATTCTAGAATGCTTAATTAACAGATGTAAAGAGATTAAGTGAATTCAAAATGATGAAATGCGGAATCAAACGAAACAGAGGTGAGCAACTCATTCTGGCAGGAAATCAAATTGTAGGCATATGATCTGTTTATAACTTGTATAAACAA
Organism: Sequoia sempervirens; assembly: GCA_007258455.2. Taxonomy (NCBI): domain Eukaryota; kingdom Viridiplantae; phylum Streptophyta; class Pinopsida; order Cupressales; family Cupressaceae; genus Sequoia; species Sequoia sempervirens. The sequence goes on along the minus strand of VDFB02059690.1, from coordinate 27,202 downwards.
TGCATGATTATGATTACTAAGCTCTAATTTAAGAATCCAGATGAATTCCCCTTGATTACTGTGATCAATAAAAAGGATTTAATCCCTACTTGAGAGAACCGGTCAATTAATCACACAGATACAACAAATGTGCACTGATAAACTAAGAATAAAATTGTTATTTCAATTTAAACAACCAGAAAGAATCAACTTGGAGATAGCTTTAGCAATGCTTTTCAATAAATTCAACATACAATTGATACCAGAAACAACCTACCACACCAGCTGACTTTATTTAAAATCACCATTTTAAATAATACACATAGTCTCTGGAAAGAGAAAATTATCCTATTGTAGCCATCTGACTACCTACTGCTTTTCGTCTAAAATCTGATGATTCAATTACAATCCGGGTGCATATTTATACCCAGCATTAAGAAAATAAAACATTTGAAATATCATGTCGTCCCTCCACAAGATTCGGGCTCAGAATATGTCAGCTAGCAACAGTCACCTAAACGAATTCATGTCGGCCTAGTGATGAATTTCTATTTTTTACCAGCGAGGGAGTCAGCGTGACACATCGCAACTTATGCCGAAGGCAATTCAAACATTTCATTCAGAGTCGCCATAGTAGTCCACTTATCATATCGAAGCCCCATAGTGGTCCCTTGTTTCGTTATAGCCTGGCACTATCGTTGAGATATCATAGAAAGCCATTAGTTATATCGAAAGCATACCTTTTACATTTTTGTTATGTTGCTGTAACCCTTCACATCTCTTGCCAAAGAATGCCAATCATGTGTATCGCTATAGCTCCTACCCTTCGGCAAGACGTTATAGAGGATACACAAGTCACACCGAAAGGTCTCAACCATCCCCGCATCGCCAAGACAAGGGAAAACTCTTGCCGAAATACAACCTCCACATGTATGTCGCTATAGCTCATCACATTCAGGGAAACCTTTTGTAGACTCCACATTGCTATACCGAAAACCCCGAGCATATTCCAATTCGCCAAGACAACATAATACTTTTTCCAAAAGCCATTCATTAGATTTTGTCGGCAAGACCCGATAGGCTCGCCAAGACTTAACATCGAAGCAATAACCTATACCAATACACATCCTCCGCTTGAAAAGTTGGTATAACACATATCTCCTCACTATGACCCCTCGCCGAAGCATTACACTCTCACTGAAACCACCACTTAGGCACCGATCGGCAAGACAAGAGAAGATCAGGGAGACCTCAACCCGATAACCACAACATATGCCGATAAGGGTCCATCAGTCAATGTGATCGCCGAGACATGTAAGAAGTCCTGCTGACCACCCTAAAACGTAGAAGTTAGTAGAGACAAGTCGAGGAGACAAATAAAATGTCATGCCGACCTGAACCATGATGTAAAATATGCAAGACTTAATGGATTCAATAGGGAAAAATGGAAAATTATGAGTGGAAAATGCAAATGGCAGGGCCAAATTAGGAAGTTCATGAGTGAAATTATATGTAAAATCATCAGATTTTTACAGTTCTAACAGTGGCTCTGTCTGGGGATGAATGATAGTTAGATCATTGCAAGGATCTAGAATCTTGGGTGAGCAGACCAGATGCAAAATGATGAACCAGTGAGAAGAATGGAAATGGAAATGAAGGAATGAATGCAAACTGAATGCAAGATGGAGATGAATGCAAAGCCCTAAACTACTGTGCATGGAAAAGAATTTTAAAGAGGACAAGCAAGAGTTGTCCATGCACTAGCAACCCTTAATCCTCTGTGTTGCTTCATCTATTCTGAGTTGTTACAATCTTAGACTCAAACCAAGCTTTCCCCTGTCAAACACCTGGTTTTCTCTTGAGTTTATCAGATTCTTTTTGAAGATACTCATGCAATATTTCCTGTCACTATTGTTGCAAGTTCTCAGAGTATCATCATGCTCGGTTTGGCCCAAAATCCCTACATCATCCTGTAATTCAAATTCTTCAACACCTTGGGACAAACCCCTATTATTACCAACATACAAGATGCATGCATATGAAATACAACATTTTATATTATCTCTCTCACTGTCATGTATTATGAAACATTCTCCCAGCTGTATTGAAAATTTATCATCAAAGTGCTTCACTTGAGAAACAAAGTGTTCTGCTATATCGACACTATCTGAAACACACAAATCTGAAACCTTTTGCACCTCTCCAGTATCATTATTTGGAATCAACATTAGATCATGAATCATATTTTCAATATCATGCATATGTGGACCAATAAAATCTGGACCTCTATCATCCTTGGTATGCAAACAAATGTCTTCTCCACATGAGTTAGAAATTTCAAAATCACATACCTTTTCTTGAACAGACACTTGCATTTGGTCAACTCCAAAAGTCTCACCATCAACTTGAGAAATGCACTGAGAATCACATGAATTATTGCACAGAAAACTTTCACTGTCAAAACAAATGCAAGTTGGACAAAGAACCTCAGGATCACCTTCATGTGTATATCTCTGATATTCAAGATTTAGCAAGTCAGAGATTTGCTCACAATTAAGTAAACAAGTTTCCACATTTTCACTATTACAATCACAATCATCACTTTTGTCATCATCAAAAAAAGGTCTGAGGCCATCAGAGAATGAGAAAATAGGAACATTACCAGCATAGTCACTTGTTCCATAATTTGATACATCACCTTGTTTGTCTGAAAACATCTTTTGTTCAACATCAAGTGGATCTGAAAATACCTAAAATTCATTCCTGGGCATACCTTGGCAAAACATTATCAGATCATCTTCTAAAACTTCATCATGCAATGGGCCTGAAATTTTTTGGAAACCATTCTCAAATTTACAAACCTCCTTTTCATCGAATGTATCTTTGTAGCTTTCAATTGCAGTCGGAGGTATTGTATACTCACTACCAAATGAATCAACATTTCCCATTGCTTCTTCATCCAGATCCTCATAAGAAGTAGAAGAATCCCCTTGTTGCAAATCAAAATCCACGTGCATTTTCAAAATCTGAATATTCATTGGATCCCTCCTCCTTGTCACAATCTGTTATACAAGAGAGATCTCTTGTACCTTCCTCTTCACTATGCAAGCAATTACAGGAATCATACTGATTTGCACATGCCTCATCTTTTATTGGAAGCATTGTTTGATCAATGTCTCCATCTTCATCAATGATGTCAACATTGTCTTCATACTTTTTCTTATCTACAATATCAGTCCATTCATCTAGTTGATCAAGAGAAACTGGTATCCATGATTTAGGCCAATAAATTGGGTTTGGCTCATACACTTTCATGAATTGTTGAATGATCTCGGACCTACTAGGTGGGAATTTAATAGGTATTTTCCTGCAAATATCCATCATTCTATAGAGCAAAGAGCGCCCAGATTCTCCTCTATATCTCCTTATGTCAAGAAAGGCATCCAAAAGATTTTTGAAATATTCATCATCTTTAGTTTGTTGGTTTTGATACATACCTTGCTGTGAATTCTGGCTGATATCTCCAAGTGAATCAGAATTATGCTGCCCTTGACATTGATCACACTGACATTCTTGATAACTTGCCAATCTTTGTCTAGGAGGGACTAGATAAGCATTTTCTTGCTCCTACTGTAAATTTTGATTTTCTTGAATCTCTAATAACCCTTGGGAAGCCCAACTTGGTGTAGATAGATCTCCATATTCCTTCAGAAATTGATCTTGAAATTCTTGGAGAGATTTAATAGAAGCTACCGGTAGGTTGTTGAACCAATCCCTAGCATATCCAATAAGTGACATCATGAACAACCTCATATGTAAATCCTCATATGGCATATCCAAACCCTCGATGAAATAATTGAAGCTCCTCAAATGATCCTCAGCAGTGATTGTGTCACTCCCTGTAAACTTAGGGACACGGCTTCTCCAATTCATATCCATAGGTTAAGGGTATTGCTGAAGCCCTATCAGATCGAATTACTCGATCACTATTCTGTACAGATGGGGAGGGAAAAGTGGGTACATATTCTGTTGTGCATGATATGCACTACCTTCATTGTGAAAATTTCCAATTGTATTATCAAGCACTTGAGGGGCCCAATATCTTCCCACATTGGTGTATTCACTCACTCCATACACACATTCCATTCTTCAAATTTTTCATAGTTGCCACCTACTTTTTCAAAAGTAGGAAAATAATTCTTTCTGATCTTCTCCCAGTGGAATCACCTTTTCTAAAACTTTTCAAATTACAACTTCTTCTTTAATGACTCTATATGATAGTCTTCAACTGAATCTCCTGATATGTTCCCCAGCAGAGTCGCCAATTTGTTAGTTGTGTGACTCGGATGGGGAGCTACAAACTACACAATTATGAATCTCTATTTGAAGACCTAATTTAAAAATTTGTATGACTCTATAAGGCAAGGCTATCTGCCACCAGATTTTCTCAAGTTATTCCCCAGCAGAGTCACCAATTTGTTAGCTCTCAAAACACAGGTTTGAACCATGAAAGGTTGCCAAGCTTTCACGACGTTTCAAGGTAACATAACAAGGTTTGAAACAACCAAACCTTCTACTCTTCAGGTGCTACTAGACCTAGGCGGGTGTACCTAATTGAATAATGCAGACTTAACTTGTGATTATCCTTCTAATGTGCTTTGTCCACAATGGCAGATAATAGTGAACAAATGAAACCAAACTTGATAGCTACCTTTTGATCTAAATCCTAGAATGCTTAATTAACAGATGTAAAGAGATTAAGTGAATTCAAAATGATGAAATGCAAAGACCAGTGCCTTGTTGGGTATGCGGAGTCAAACAAAACAGAGGTGAGCAACTTATTCTGGTAGAAAATCAAATTGTAGGCATATGATCTGTTTATAACTTGTATAAAAAATGCAGGATTATGATTACTAAGCTCTACTTTAAGAATCCAGATGAATTCCCCTTGATTACTGTGATCAATAGAAAGGATTTAATCCCTACTTGAGAGAACATGTCAATTAATCACACAAATACAACAAATGTGCACCGATAAACTGAGAATAAACTTGTTATTTCAATTTAAACAACCAGAAAAAATCAACTTGGAGACAGCTTTAGCAATGCTTTTCAATAAATTCAACATACAATTGATACCAGAAACAACCTGCCACACCAGCTGATTTTATTTGAAACCACCATTTGAAATCATGCACATAGTCACTGGAAAGAGAAAATTATCCTACTGTAGCCATGCCTAATCTATCTATCTGTGATCTAAAAATCTGATCCTACTCAATTACAATCCAGGATGCATATTTATACCCAGCATTCAGGAAAATAAATCAAATTGGAAATCCATGTCGGCCACCGTAGAATTCGGGCAAAAACCAAGTCGGCCCACAATGGTTAAAATTCCAATTACATGTTGGCCACAAGATCAGAAATTATGTTATTCACCTGTGCACCAATCGGCAAGACAATCGTGAAGGTATGCTGAAGGCAATATAACGTTGATCGCTCCTTGCCAGTGTTCCCCCGCTCCGCATGCTTCATCGTGACAATCCGTTTGTTACACCGAAGTGCATTCCTCATGCGCTTTCCATTCAAAAAGACACATGATATATCTCGCCGAAAGCTCCTTTTGTTTTAATCACTGTCACCGTAACTTACCGCTCTCGGGGAGACTTCATACCGAGAACACAATGTCAAGCCGAAGATCCCCATATAGCTTCATATCGCCATAACCATCCAATTGTCATACCGACAACCCCAACACTGCACTCCACTCGACAAGATCCTAGGCTCCTTGCCAAGACCACACGCCGAAACACATGAGTCACATCGAGTGGTTATCCTTATTTAATTCACTATCGCTATAACATCTTATCTTTCTCACCGACAAAGCCCATATGTCTCAAACATGTCGCTATAACCACGAGCCTTCAGCAAGACGATATATAGAATTCGCTAAGTCACAACAAAAGTCACTCCGGCACCATAGATCGCCAAGAGAAAGTAAGACTCATACCGATAAAAGCTCATACAATGCTCCAACGGTGAGACCGGAATAAATTCATGCCAAAAGAAAACCAAACGCGAAGTCGGCGAGACATATTCGCATCACTGGAACCATAGGCCGAGAGTTACAACCATATACTGAAAGCCGATTGTAGTAAGCCCATTGTAGTTTGTCAGTGTAACATATGGGTATCTCCATGACCCAATACCGAAAGCCCTCCATCTATATCGATGAGCCACCAAAATGCAAAGTTGGGGAAACAAAAGATAGTCGGTATGACACCACCCCGAAAGCTATAGCATATGCTGACAGGGACCTCCACCGTTGCCAAAACAACTTGGAACCTATGCTGATAACTTGCAACAAGAAATAGTGAAACACACACAGGTCGGGGAGACATTTGGATACCTATGCCAACATGGACAAAAAGGTGAAAAATCCAAACATGACGGAAACCATGGAGCCATATGGAAAAAAATGGGTGAAATATGCACATGATAGGACCAATCTAGAAAATTATGAAAGTGGACAATCATGTAAAATCACCAAATTTTTACAGTTCCAATAGTGGCTCCGTCTGGGGATGATTGAGTGTAAAATCAATGCAAGGATCCAAAAACATGGGTGAGCAGACCCGACCAAAAATGATGAACCAGTGAGCAGCGATGGAGGAATGGAAATGGAAAAGAGCGCAAAATGAATGCAAAATGGATGCAAAGTGGAGATGGAGCAGAACCCTAAACTACTGTGCATGGAAAATAATTTTAAAGAGGATAAGCAAGAGTTGTCCATGCACTGGCAACCCTCAATCCTCTGTGTTTTAATTTCTCCTATTCTGATCTGTGACAATCTGAATCTCCAACCACTTTCCCCTGTCGAAAATCTGGTTTTCTCTTGAATTCAACAGATTCCTCTTGAAGACACATATGCAATTCATCCTGTCACCGTTATTGCAAGTTTTCAGAGAATCATCATGCTCAGCTTGACCCAAAATCACTTCATCATTCTGTAATTCAAATTTTTGATCATCATGGGACAAACCCCCGTTCTCTTCACCATAGAAAATATATGCACATTCAATGCAAAATTCATCATTAACATTCCCTCTGCTATATATTATGAAACACTCTCTCAACTGTATTAAAATTTCACAATCAAAGTGCTTCTCATGAAAAACAAAAAACTTTGTCATATCATTGTTGTTTGAAGAAAGCAAGCCATAAAATTTTTCCACCTCTTCAGTATCTCTATTTAGAGATAACACTGAATTATGACTCATATCCTCAATATCAATCATATATGAACCAATCAAAGCTGAATCTTTATCATCCTTGGTATGCAAAAAATTGTCTTCTTCACATGAATTAGAATTTTTAAAATCACATACCTCATCCCGAATGGAAGCAGACTTTTGATCAACACCAAAAGTATCACCATCATTCCAAGAAATGCATAGGGAGTCATAAGAATCTTTACACAAAGATTTTTCACAGTCAAAACAAAAGTAAGCTAGAGACAGAACTTTAAGATCTTCATCATGTGCACATCCCTGGTATTCAGAAGTAAACCAATATGCAATTTGTTCACAACCAAGTGAACAAGTCTCTATATTTTCATCACTACAATTATATTCCTCACTTTTGTCATCATCAAACAAAAATCCAATACCATCAGAGAATGGGAAATCAGAAACATCATCAATGCAATCATTTATTCCATCATTTTTCTTCTCTAAAATTATTTCCTCCTTTTCATAGAATGGATTTGAAAATATCTGAAACTTACTCATTGACACACCTTGGTAAAAAATCATCTGATCTTCATTTAATTCTTCATCATACAATGAGTTTGAAAAAATTTGGAAATCACTTTCAAATGTACAAACCTCTTCTTCATTAGATGTATCTTCATAACTTTCAACTGTAGCCAGAGGTATTGTATACTCACTATCAACATGTCCCATTGCCCCTTCATCCTGATCTTCATAAGAGGTAGAAGAATCCCCTTGCTGCAGATCAAAATCCTCAAGTTCATCATCAGCATCAGAATATTCACAACAAACACTGCACTCTCTGTGACAATCTGTTGTGCAAGAGATAAGCCTTGCACCTTCATCTTTATTATGCAAGCTATCACAGGAATCATACTGACTTGCACATATCTCATCTTCTACTGGAAGCATTATTTGATCAATTTCTCTATACTCATCAGAAATACAATCATCAGAATCAACCCTGATAATGTTCTCATACCTTATTCCCTGGGACAACACTTGAATGAAGTTAAAAGAGGAGCCTTCTGCCTCAATCCCTTTCTTCTGCTCCAATGTCTCTCTTTTGTTTTCTTCCTTCTGATCAGCAACAGTTAGTCTTTCTACCTCTTCTTTAGTAAGTCTCTTCATACTGTATTGAGCAGGCACCTCAACAGAATGTGGCACTATATAATCTTCTTCATAGTCAGAAAGGACCTGTTGTTCAGGCATATGAACATTGTATTTCTGATTTGAAGCATCATGCTAATAACCCTCATCCTCTGAAGATGAATAATTTCCCACAACATGGTGAAAAGTATATGAAGTCAGAAATACTGTGTGATCTTCTTCATTGTTTCCGATCAGCATTCCCTCTTCTCACATTCTTCGGGCTTCAACACAATGATCTGGGGAATGTGGCTTATCACAAAAATCACAAAAGTAATTGTTACTTACCATATAGGTTCCTTTCTTGCTCAATGGATCAGAAGCTCCCTCACTTCCAGGCCTAGTTGTTACAGCTTTGTTGTCCTTCTAGTCTGTATTATAAGGCATGCCATGCAACCTCAGCCTTTCGTTCCTGTATGTGTTGCTTTACTAAGAAACCCTAGGAATATCTCTTTTACTGATCATCCCAGCAGCCTTCCTTTTTTTTTCAATTGTTTGTGCCATCTTCTGTACCTTAGCCAAACTTCTTGGGAATTTATTTCTCAGCTCATACCCTGTCTTTGGATCAAATGCATTCAAATAAATACTCAGTGCTATAGAATCTGGCAACTTTGATCGAATAGGTATTTAATTCTGCAACTTATTGAATCTCCGATTGAAATCATAAATTGTATCACTTTGATCTTTCTAAATGTGCAATAATTCACGAAGAGCGAAATTTGCTGCACTTAGATTCCCAAATTGCTCGAGGAATTGATCTTGAAATCCTTGGAGAGAATCAATTGAGACAGCTGGTAAGCTGTTGAACCAATCCCTAGCATCTTCAACAAGTGATATCATGAATAGCCTCATGTGTAAATCTTCGTAGGGCACTTCCAAATCTTGGATGAAAGCATTGAAACTTCTTAAATGATCTTCAGCAGTGATTGTATCACACCCTGTAAACTTTGGAACCATACCCCTCCAACTACTATCCATTGGATAAGGGGATAATGGAATCCTTGACAAATCAAACTGTCTAATCATGTTTGTATACTAATAAGGGGGAGCATTATGTGGGTACGGATGCTGGTACATCAGATCGTAGTACTGTGTATGATAACATGGCACATATTGTTGACCATGAGGAGCTCCAGCATGACCTCCCCTGAATTGAAATCCTCCTCCATTCATGTTTTAAAAATTGCAAAAAATCTTTCAGAGTCGCCACCTACTTTTCCAAAAGTAGGAAAATCATTATTTATGATCTTTTCCCAGCAGAATCACCCTTTCTAAAATTTCTCAAATTACAACTTTTCCTCCAATGACTCTATAATGTGGTCTTCAACCAAATTTTCCGATATAATCCCTAGCAGATTCGCTAATTTGTTAGCTCTCAAAAACGTAGGTTTGAACCACGAAAGGTTGCCAAGCTTTCACGATGTTTCAGGGTAACAGAACAAGGTTTGAAACAACCAAACCTTCTACTCTTCAGGTGCTGCTAGACCTAGGCGGGTGTACCTAACTAAATAATGCAGACTTGTGATTTTCTTTCTGAAATGATTTGTCCACAATGGCAGATGACAGTGAACAAATGAAAGCAAACTTGATAGCTACCTTATGATCTAAATCCTAAAATGCTTAATTAATAGATGTAAAGGGATTAAGTGAATTCAAAATGATGAAATGCAGAGACCAGTGCCTTGTTGGGTATGCGGAATCAAACAAAACAGAGGTGAGCAACTCATTCTGGCAGGAAATCAAATTGTAGGCATATGATCTGTTTATAACTTGTATAAACAATGCAGGATTATGATTACTAAGCTCTACTTTAAGAATCCAGATGAATTCCCCCTGATTACTGTGATCAACAAAAATGATTTAATCCTTACTTGAGAGAACCAGTCAATTAATCACATAGATACAACAAATGTGCATTGATAAACTAAGAATAAACTTGTTATTTCAATTTAAACAACCAAAAAGAATCAACTTGGAGACAACTTTAGCAATGCTTTTCAATAAATTAAACATACAATTGATACCAGAAACAACCTGCCACACCAGCTGACTTTATTTGAAATCGCCATTTTAAATCATGCACATAGTCTCTGGAAAGAGAAAATTATCCTACTATAGCCATCTGACTACCTACTTCTTTTTGTCTAAAATCTGATGATTCAATTACAATCTAGGTGCATATTTATACCCAGCATTAAGAAAATAAAACATTTGAAATATCATGTCAGCCCTCCACAAGATTCGGGCTCAGAATATGTCGGCCAACAACAGTCACCTAAACAAATTCATGTCGGTCCAGTGATGAATTTCTATTTTTTACCAGCAAGGGAGTCAGCGTGACACATCACAACTTATGCTGAAGGAAATTCAAATGTTTCATTCACAGTTGTCGTAGCAGTCTGCTTATCATATCGAAGCCCCATAGTGGTTCCTTGTTTCGTTATATCCTGCCACTGTCGTTGAGATATCATAGAAAGCCATTAGTTATACCAAAAGCATACCTTTTACATTTTTGTTATGTTTTTGTAACCCTTCTCATCTCTTGCCCAAGAACGCCAATCATGTGTATCGCTATAGCTCCTACCCTTCGGTAAGACATTATAGAGGATACACAAGTCACACCGAAAGGTCTCAACCATCCCCGCATCACCAAGACAAGGGAAAACTCTTGCCGAAATACAACCTCCACATGTATGGCACTATAGCTCATCACATTCGGGGAAACCTTTTGTAGACTCCACATTGCTATACCGAAAACCCCGAGCATATTCCAATTCGCCAAGAAAACATAATACTTTTTCTGAAATCCATTCATTAGATTTTGTCGGAAAGACCCGACAGGCTTGCCAAGACTTAACACTGAAGCAGTAACCTATACCAATACACATCCTCCGCTTGAAAAGTCGGTATAACACATATCTCCTCGCTATGACCCCTCGCCGAAGGATTAAACTCTCACCAAAACCACCACTTAGGCACTGGTTGGCAAGACAAGAGAAGATCTGGGAGACCTCAACCTGATAACCACAACATATGTCGATAAGGGTCCATCCGTCAATGTGATCGCCGAGACATGTGAGAAGTCCTGTCGACCACCCTAAAGCATAGAAGTTAGCAGAGACAAGTCGGGGAGACAAAGAAAATGTCACGCTGACCTAAACCATGATGTAAAATATGCAAGACCTGATGGATTCAATAGGGAAAAAGGGAAAATTATGAGTGGAAAATGCAAATGGCAGGGCCAAATTAGGAAGTTCATGAGTGAAACTATATGTAAAATCATCAGATTTTTACAGTTCTAACAACGTTGTTGCTTTCTCGAATGCTCCTCTTTGAGCATTTGCATGACTTTCTCCCTCTTGCTCAAATACTTGAGCATTCGCATACTTTCTCCCCCTTTGACATCAATGGCAAAGGGATCACTCCTCCTAAACGTATTCTCCTCATTTGACATTGCTTCTCCCTTGCTCATTCTTGTGAGCATCTGCACAACTTCCTCTCTTATTCTCTACTTTGAGCATTGCTCACTTCTTCTCCCTCATGCTCAATTCTTTTGAGCACTTGCTCATCCTTTCTCTTCTTCATTATCTCAAGTCACCATACTGCTACAACGTTCACTTCTTCTTAGCAATGGAAAAAGGGAATTAGCTCCCCCTTTGACTGATACTAATTGAAAACAATTTTGTTCCCATACCAACTGTTGCAGTCAACCTTTTTACTTCAATGGAAATACCATATGCTTCAACTGCTCTTTACCAATTAATTAAAAAAAATATTTGATGCCAGTTGAAGTTCCAGTACATGCTCTATTCCAATCAAATCTAATAACAATTGTAGATATTTGGATTCATGCTCTGTACCAATTGAATCATATTCCAAACACCTATTGGTGATATCATGCCCTAATACCGATTATCATTTTGATACTAATTGTGAATGTGTTCACTTTATGCTATTGTACCAAATGATATCATGGAGTGCATTGTATCAAGTATAACACTGCTTTTATACCAATAGCAGCTTTCCCTTAGACCTTGCTCCATTCTTTACTAGCTTCATTTCAGGGGCTTTGTACAAACTAACCTATTTTGAACCAATATGTAATGGTTTGATACCAATTTTTAAAAAAATATACAGAACAACTACCCACAAGACATATATCTTCTCCTTATAGTCAAGGATCATTTCTCTCAATAAAGCACACATACACAACCTTTTTCTTCAATAACTGATAACAATTTTTGATATCAATTGCTGCAATAGACTATCCACTATTTTCTTATGTTCTTATCCTCTGATGAGAAGTTCAAAGAGAAAGAATGTGACCATGAAGTCGTTAGAAATTTGTAAAACATATTTTACCTGACTTGATCTCCTTCTTCATTTCTAGGGATGGATGAAATATCAATTTAGCTCCCTCTAGACTCATGCCTTATCACTACAAACTAGTGATGTAAAATAGAAGCATCCTCATGGAGTGCTAGCTGCCAATCTTTCTCTCTCCAAGCCATCTTGTGCACCTTCTTTGATACATCAGCCCTCTTTTCAACAACATGTGAACCATTTTTCACTTTGGGAGACATATTCTTCTACTTATTGTATGCATTTGATCTTTCATAATGTGTTAGTGGTCTTACACCATCTAATCTGTAGTACTTAGCTATATGACCATAGTTATCACATTTATAGCATAATACATTCATGCCTATCACAAGAGTAGATGAGTTTCTATACATGTAACTTGTATTCCTCCTACTCTGTACTGCATGTCTTACAAGATCTAGTTTGCAATCTTTAGCTATGTGACCAAAGTTGTCACACTTGTAGCATTCTACATACATATTCCTTATAGGAGCAAATGAATTTCTATTTACATATTTTGTGCTCATTTTAGGTGCAGCTCTACAATCTCTAGCTCTATGACCATACTGATTACAGACATAGAAATGACCATTAAAACATGGGGATTACCTATTCATAGCGTTCCTTTGAACAAGATGAGGAGGTCTCCTTTGATTTGGCTTCTTTACATATCTCATCTTGTGGATTCTATTTGCATCAGCTCCCTTTGTGTACTGATTTTTCTTCAGGTTTCTAGGAATTGGTTTCTCCATCTGTTTATCTGCTATGGGCTCCTTCAACTTAGTAGTAGTATCCTTATCTGTTTTCTTCATCTCAACAAAAACAAGATTCTTTTCTTATTTTTCTTTCTTCACTCCAACAATTCCTTTTCCTAATCTTCCATTTCCAGAGGTACTTTCTCTGGAGCAACTTGTGCAGGCTTCCTCTTTCTCTATGTAGCTACTCTCTTCTGCTCTAAATCTGTCATATAAGTTTGTAGAAGTACTAGTGGAGGAACTCATTCCTTTCTCAAATACAAGGCCAACCTTCTCTTTAGGTTTTGATGGCTTTTGTGATCTAACCAATTCATCAAGTATCTCAGAACCACCCTTACACTTTAGGCCTTTATCAATATGCTCCTTGGCTTTCTCCAAATCTGTTCTCAAAGCAACTATCCCTGCTTCTAGCTTCATGCACTCATCAGACTTAGACTATAGTTTAGATTTAACTACATCTTTTGCTCCTCTTTCTTCTTCCACTTCATTCTTCAAGTTGATCACCATTTTATTAAATTCTTCAAGACTTTTGGTTAGCTTATCAATCTCTTCTTGTGCATGATACTTTTGTTCTTGATTCTCCTTCTCCAATGTTTTAATCTCATCAAGAGGATTGATGAGTTCACCTTCTAAGTCTACTCCTTCTTCTTTACCAGACCTCTCAAACTCTTCATCAGAGGTATTTGGAAATGGGTCAATCCCATAGAAACTTCCATGTTCATCATTTGATCTACCATCTACATCAAATGACCCACTTTCTCTTCTTGTGTGCAGATTATTTTTATTGTCCTTTTCCTTATCAGAATCATTTACTTGATCATAAAAACATTTAGAAACAAAATGATTGTGATTACCTCTATGTTTCTTGAAGCCATTTCTTGATCTTTTGAGGGAATCAACTTGCTCTTCACTAGACTCTTGTGATCTAGAGGTATATGTTTCTTCCCCATTACCTCTTGTTGCAGCTTTACTTGAGAACCAACTTGCATATTTCTAATCTTCACTTGTCTCAAGATTTTCAGATTTACTATGACATCTCTTAGTCAATGATTGCACTTCAACATCACTTTCTTCATACATCCTTTTTATCTTGTTCCATACTTCTTGTGCACTTTGGCAATGCATGACCTTGAAAAATATGAAACTTGACAACCCACAAAGAATTGCATCCATTTCTTTAGCATTGTTCTTGTAGACACTGAAAAATGTCCTAATCAATGTCATACACTCAAAACAGATTTATTAACGTCATTTCCTTTTGATCCATCCTCTTTTCGCTTAATTGATTTAATTAGCCTAGCTAATTAATTCATTACATCATTTTGTCCATTTGTCCTAATTAATTAAATTAGGTTAATTCATCTCTTTCCGCACTAACACTTCATCTCATTAAATTAAATAAATCAAAATATTTAATTTAATCCCCTAAGTCATCTTATTTAATTAAATAACCCTAAGTTATTTAATTAAATATCATTTCATCACCCCTCCCCTATTTATTAAATCATCCAATTTAATAAATATCTTTTAATTCTTCTAATTCCCTAATTGCATAAATTAAACCTTGTTTAATTAGCAATTAAACTAATTTTCTTCTAATAAAAAAGAATATTCCCATGGAATATTCTTTATCCTTTCTTGCACAATTAACCTTTTTCCTCACCCTAAAGGATATTCCCTCTCCTCCGATAAACTCACTTAGCTTCAAATGCAAGTTAACTCTTTAACCTCTTTCGCAAGTTACCTTTGACTTGTGCGAGCAGGTAAAAAGTGTCTTTTTTTGAGGCAAGTGTGACCCTTTGATTAACTTTAATCATGCATTCTCATCCGTTGATGAGAATCCATGATCCATGCCTCTCATCTCCTTCATCATGAACCATTGATTAAGCTTTTTTATCTCAACCATCCATTCCTCATTTGCTCTCCTGTAAATAGATCACTATTTGGAGACAAATGGATCCATCTTTTATTGCAAACTTATGCTGTTGAATTTACTCACATACTTGCTTATCTTTTACTCACTTTTTTAGCTTGTTTTAGTTCATTTTCATTGCATATTAGCTTCAAGCTTTCATTAATGGCTTCCATGCATCCATCTTAGTTTGTAAATAAATTAGGGTTTTCATCTTTTAGCATCATTTTCACTTAGATTAGCTTAGTAATTGCATAATTAGATCATTTGTAGCATAAAAACATGGCAACTTAGCTTGCATCATGTTCATTTTAGCATTATTTAGGTTTTTAAACATCAAACACCACAGTTTCATCGATTCTCTTCCATAGAATTGACTGAGAAAATCTCACTATCACTGGATTGGGAAAGGGTTGTTAGTCCACATCAACACAACACCAATTCCACAACAAGATAAATTTTGAATGGATTAGAATAGATGTTTTGATAGCTTTCACAATTTTAGTATGTTAGGTTTTGATGAAATGTTTAATTTTAATCTTGTTTGATCGATCTTGTTGATATTTGAGTATTGGTGGCTTCGTTATGCTTCGATTCTTCATGGATCAAGTGTAATTTGGCCCATACCAGTATCCTTGCATCGACATTCTGGTGCTAGAAGGAGGGAAAATCAATCATTTAGTTGTTTTTTAGCTTCAAATCCATGTTCATGTTGTTTTACAGGTTACAGTGACACCCAAACGACAAACATCGACGTTATTTCAATAGTGTTGCCATATAGCGATGCCCAAGCAATTTGATACAATGACGTGTATTTAATTGGCTGACACCGATTTAAATATAGCGACACATTTAAATTTAAACTATTGTGGAATGCAAATGACGACACTCATTTTCACTAGACCGACACTAATTTTAAACAACACATTCGTTTTCAACAATGTCCATCAAAATAGTGATGCAATCATGCTCATTGGTTTTACCACAGAGTGACGCTGAAATTCACCAGAGTGACGCCCAAATTTCAAATTGTGATGCCATCGTGTGCAATGATGCTCAACTAGGGTAAGAAACTCTACAATTTTTTTTCAACATGTGACTTAAATTTCTTTGGATTATTTGATCACTGATGGATGCCTGACTGTTTTTTCATTGTTAGACTAACAGGGTTTAAAGGCATGGACTGAAATTGAAGAGCTTATCTTCTATCTTAACATTCTATAATTGCAACAAGCGTTCAATGCTTTGGGGCAATTATAACCCACTTTTTTACTTTTTTACTTTCATTTTTAGGCAGCGCACTAGTTTTCAATTGGGTTTAAAATGAACATTCAAAGATGGGCTTAAAATTGAACCCTCACATCACATCTTTCAATTGGGCTTAAAATTGAACAAGGAAAACTCATCTTTCAATTGGTGCATAAAATGAACTCATTATTGCTTTGAAGGATAAAATTGACAACTTTTTGAACATTTTGTTTTGTGGTTTTCAGCTTTGCTAGTGAATGCGTATGCAATTCTCTCATGTCGTTTGGTGATCTTGAGAAACAAAAAAATTCTCTAACACGTTGCAAAATCACCCACATCTTTCAATTGGGTTTAAAATTGAACAACCATGCTAGTGTGAGAAAAGGCATAGCATGTGTTCTCTCTTTGTGCATGCAAGCAAAGATGATCGAACTACGAATGTACTTACTCGCTATTATTCACCTTTAGAGGGCCTGCCTTGGTGGGAAAAAGTACTCACCCCAAGGGAATGACCCAAGTGGTAATGAGCATAAGCTAGGCTCTTCTAAACCGCTATATAAATTTGTGGTTGCAAGGAAAGTTTGCAATCAACTGAGTTATGCATTATAGCTCTTCCCCAGTATCTTTATGATGCGTAAATCCCTTGTTCTAAGGGTTCAGAGACCTCTTGAGGGAGTTTATCATAGTTTCCTCTGAACCAGATGCCCTTATTATGAACCTTTGTGTAGTAGCCAAAAATCCCTAATATTTGTTGATGTCAAGAGGTTAGACCTTCGTAGTTGTCCCACATATTTGTGGTTCTTAGTAGAGATTAAAATTTTGTCATGGGAGATTCATGAGAACTTGAAGCTTGGATGACCCATCGAAGTGAGTGTTGTGGAGGGAAGCTAGTGTGGTCAAGCTTCTAATCATCCACTTTGAATAAGCGTAGCTGGAGAAATCCAAGTGGGAATACAACAAATATAGCCATTTCTAACCTAGGGTTGTAATGCTTGTGAGTCAGTTTAACACTTTGCTTGATTTTAAAATGATCCAAAAACAAACATTCACTATCCAAATTTCAAACACTTTGGCTCAAATATGGACTTTTTGAGTTAGCCTTGATATTACTGCTTGTCCTAAGGATTTATCCTTAGCGATTTCTAAATATCTTGACATTAATCTCAAACCCATATTTACCAAAGACAACATAGGAAATTATGACTTTAACCTCATGATTTTCATGAAATAGACATTGTGAAATTTATGATGTTTTTGACATAAACATCTAGTTTGGAAACATAATCAAAGACAAGTGTTTGTGGTAAAATCAATTCACCTAAGCAAAGATAAATTGACAAATGAACCCCACATGACTATTTGGAGACCGATTTCTCTCGTTGAATAACCTGATCTTCTAGGTGCTATAATTCAGCCCAACTTTGAAATCATAAATGGTGAACAAACAGATCTCATTAGCAATTTGAGAAGCTTTACTTTTGAAAACAAGGAAATAAACTCACAGTGGAGAAACACACAACCATTCTAGACGAAGAAGAGGAACATGATTTCATGAAAAATCAGGATTCCTAAGCCAAAGTCTACATGTCGTCATTTTAGACTTAGGCATCTCACTCCAAAAGCTCTTAAGAAACACCTTCGAGTAGTTCACAAAAACAAAAACAAAATTGGTAGCAAAATTCTATAGACACGCTTCAAGGTGTAGTCCAGAATTGTTTGCATTATTTTGGAGTCAAAATCTTGGTCTTTTTCATGATACCTAACTCCTCTAAATGATTCATCAAACAGTCAAAATTCGTAGAGGAAAATCATCAGCATTCCCCTTCAAACATAGGAAATGTAGAACAAAGTATAGTCAAAAGTGGGCATCCATATTTTACCACAACCATTACACTTTGTTGAGAAACTTTTATGCCCGGGCTAGGAGAGCCCAAACAGGTTTCAACATTCCCCTTCGTCCTCTCATTTTCTAGGATTTGAACATTGTAGCGGTCTAGCATAATTCTCACTACCTTGGTCTTGTCAAAACAAAAGGTTCACTTTAGGTCAACATTGGGTCCAACATTTCACTCACCCCTTCACCAAATTTCATCCTTCGCCTCATCTATATTTGCAAAATTTCAAATACACCAACACTTAGGGACTTAAACATCAAACCAACTTGCTACCTTAGCTACTTTTTATGTGAAATGTATCCTTTTCCATGCACTTAGTTGAGATAGTTATCATCTTTGAACTAGCTTATCTTGAAGGTCACAAATCTACCCTAAAGATTTTTAAGTTCATTAGCATCCTTTATTCTGACATCAAAACATCAAACTCAAGTCAAAAGTGTTGTCCCAAAACACTTGCAAAGATCACTTTCCACATCACCCATCTTTTCATCCCACATTATCATCATTTCTCCCAAAAGACTTAGAGCGTCCCTTTTACCTAGGTTTGAGTCAACTTGAGAGTTCAAACATTACAAAACTCAACACAACTCTCCCATAGATAACGCCAAATTTAGGGTAAAGACGAGATCACAACACAAGAGAATCATGGAAAAATAAAAAGTTACATTTACCGCAAGTGATCCAAATCCTTTAGAATTTGATCCTAGAATTCATGTTACACCATCGCAACAACCATCATCTCCTTCAGGACCATACAAAATTGAAGACATCACGAACAACCCATTTGAGGTCACTAGAGAAGAACTTTTAGAAAATCAACATTTTGAAAGTGTAGCTCCTATCTCCCTGACATTTGTAGCACAAAGTTTAACACATGATTTCACCACTCCATCATAAGGGCTAAGTCAAACATGCATACCTAGTCTTGCAACCAGCTTTGCTAAAGATTTTGGTCACACCTTACCATTTGAAAGTAATACACTTGTGGGTACTCTTGAAACTAATCCTCCACCTCCCACCACCATTTGGACACCTACATTTGGTGCTCCTCCCATTCCTGAGGATCCAAAATAGCTACACACTCTTCTTGAACTTCACTATTCCACCACCACTTCAACATTTCATGGAAACCCTTCTTCATCCACACCCATGAGTACCACGAGTATTCTTACTATCACACAAAGTAGTATAGACCAAAAATATCAAAACATCAAGCTACCTAGGCATGTCAATACCATATCACATAATCAACCCTCAATGCAAATAGGGACATCTTTATCAAACCCTCTGATGGGTTCATCCATTCCATGTACCATTAAAACATCATCTCCCATCAATCCACTTCAAATCAATCCCTTGGTTACAAATTCTATCAATCTTGGGAGTACCTTGATCACAAACCCTTTGTTTACATCTCTTGCATAAGGAAATCCTCAAAACATAGGACAAGGGAATCTTTTCAATCAGTGAACTCAAGGTCCTAGTGTGTCAATTCCATTACAAAATTTAATTACATCATCTTTTCCAACAACTCCCTTTTCTATGCCAAATCAACTAGGACCTCAAACATACAGTCCTCCACCTCATTCTACCATATTGCAAGGAATGTTAAACCAAGGGAATACTCCACCTTTCACCAACAATTTGTTATCCACTCAAAATATCAATATCCCTATTTCTTCATAGATGTCTCATAAACCACCTGATCCCACATTACAAGCACATGCCTTAGCTTTACAACAAGCACAAAAAACTTATCAACAAGTCATACAAGAACATCAACAACAGCAAGAATCTTTAGCACAACAACAACAACAAGCACAACAAGAAGCTTTAGCACAACAACAAAATCAAGCTCAACAAGGAAACTTAGCACAACAACAACATCAAGCTCAACAAGTAGCCTTAGCAAAACAACAACAACAACAAGCGGTCATTTCCCAACAAGCTCAGCAAGTAGCCTTAGTAGCACAACAAGTCGCACAACAAGAAACTTTATTAGCACAACAACAATAGTAGGCCCAATGACAAGCCCTAGTGGAACAACAACAACAACAAGCTCAAAAACAAGCCTTACTAGCTCAACAATATGCCAAAAAAAAACAAGGCTCCTATTTTCCTCATACGGACATCAATCCAAATGCATCAGGAACATATTCATCACTTTCACAAAATATCACACCTTCATACACCCCATATAATTCATCTCTCATCCCACCATATGTTCTTCCACCCAATTTGCAAGATGATCTAGCATCACAATTGAAAGCACTCTCACAAGAAATGTAGGACCTTCACATGGGCAAGACAAAGAAACCTCATACACAAAATTTGTGTCCTTACCCATTTGATCAAAACATAGCAATGATACCATTCCCTCCTAGTTTTGAAATCCCTAATTTTGACAAATATAGAGGGAGAGGAATTCCTATTGACCATATCAAAGAATTCAACATCATGTGCATGGAAGTGGCTTACAATGATTCATATCTAATGTGCCTCTTCCCTCAAAGTTTAACAAGTACTGCTATGGATTGGTTCTCTCATTTTCCTCCTGGTATCAAAAATTTTCAAGCAATCACTGATAAATTCATTGATCACTTCTCCTTCAATCTTGACATGGACGTTAGCCTAGAAGAGTTGTACACTCTCAAACAAAATCCAAGAGAAACCTTCGCTAATTTCTTACAACAATGGAGACAAAGAGCTACTAAAAGAAAGTGGCCTCTTCCTGATGAACAAGTGTGAATCATCATAGCCAACCTTGATCCAAATCTATCATTCCACTTGAAAATGCAACGCATCACATCATATGACGAGCTTGTTCTGAGAGCCCCTAACATTGAAAGAGTCCTAATCTCACAAGGAAATACTCAAGCTTACAAAGAAAACCTTAATTCAACCAGTTCGAATGAGAAACCTCATGTATGGGATAAGAACGAAAATGTAAAAAATGATGGTGTAGTAGACACTAAGGTCATACTCAGTGCTCCTAGACCCAACAACAATCAAGTTGCTAACATCCAACCAACTATGCAAAAAATGGTACCACCTCAAAACAATTAGATCAATAACACCAACATACAACCAAGACAAACCGGTAACAGGAAAAACTATCCCAAACAAAAGTACACAAAGTTATCGAAACCCATCAAGACAACCATGAAGAAACTGGTAGAGTCAAATTTGATAACACTTCCTAACTTTGAAAACTACTAGGAACCACAAGAGAAGCCATCCTGGTACAATGAGCGTGATCTTTATGACTTTCATAAAATCAAAGGAAATAAAACAACAAACTACATGAAACTCAAGAATATCATCCAAAATCTCATAGATAATGACACCATATCAGTTGAGGTACTAGCCAGAAACCAGGATCTCAAGATAGACAAGACCCCTATGCCCGATCATAAAAAAGCAAACAAAAATGGAAAATCTAAGCATTATGTCAATGTACAACATTCCTATTCCAATTTAGTCTCCTCTTACGATAGTGTTATCACTATTGTCACCATCAAGGGAGCTAGTACGGAATGTGGATTCACCACACAATGTGGAAAAATAACCGTTCAAGGAGCTGCCCTAGCTCAATCTAGGACATAGCCTACTTTTCCCAAATCTAATCCTAGCAAGTACAATCTTGTAGATCAGATTAAATAGACCCCTACTCAGATATCAATCTTAGAACTCTTGAGATTATCTCAGGTGCACATAGGGAAATACTATAAAAATCCTTGTCTGAGTCATCTATTCCCGAGAACATTGGTACCAATCAGTTTCAAGCTATGGTAGGGCATATCACCAACCATCTTATCACCTTCTTTGAGCAAGATTTACCATCACAACCATCTCACAACCGTGCTTTACACCTTGAGGTTTTCATTCATAAAAACAAGGTCAAAAGAGTCTTGGTAGATGGAGGTTTTGGTCTAAACATTTGTACCCTACAAATGCTTAAGCATCTAGGCTATTTAGAAGATACCATTGAGAAGACAAAGAGTACCATCATTAGAGCATATGATGACCAAGAAAGGGTATAAAAAATAATCATTGCACTTCCAATCCAAGTGGGACCTCTTATTGCAAAAACTACATGTCAGGTACTTGATCTTGATCTTCCATATAACATAATACTTGGTTGACCTTGGATCCATGCTTTGAAAGTTGTAGCCTCAACCTATCATTAGTGTGTGAAGTTTCCTTTCGAGGGAAGAGAAATCACTATCCATGGAGATCCTGAGCCTTTCTGCTATTGCAAAAACCTTGAGGCCAAGTTTTACAAGATCCCACAAATACCCAAAAACAATGAAGGACCTACACCATCAAGATCATTTGTTGACCCATCATCTCTAGCCTCTACCTCAACATCAAATATACCCATTGTGAAAAGCATACCCGATGTCAAAGCAGTGATCCAAGATGATGGTTGTGGAAGCTACAAAATATTGAAAGACACCTTTGTCTTAGGAGAGTTACCTATTTTTTCCCAAACTCACGAGAAACCAACATCTAGTACCAAGGAACTAGAAATAATCAAGATGGCAGCTACTACCTTCACCAAGTGGGGAGACTTGAATCAAGAATACATCAATGAGAAAGATATCTCTAAAATCCTCTAATGCAGAATTGGGGATATAACAAGAATGAGAAGCTAGGACAAAATGACAATGGTTTACTAGAACCCAGCATTCTTGAGAAATGACTAAAGAATCTTATCTTAGGTTGTACTACTAGTAACAAAGGTTCATGTTCTTCCCATGGAAGATGGTAACAAAGGTCTACAACTAATGCAGAATTGGGGATATAACAAGAATGAGAAGCTAGGAAAAAATGACAATGGTTTACCAAAACCCATTGTTCTTGAGAAATGACTAAAAAATATTAGCTTAGGTTTTACTACTAGTAAGGTCACACTTATTGGCAAAGGTATTGCTGCTAAATGAGTTGAGGCTTCCTCTTGGTCACCTACTGGTGCAGGAGCACCTTGTTAACTGAATGCCTTTAAAAGGAAAAACTAAAAATTTGAGTTTCCAAATGTAAAAGAATGTAAATATTTGTAAAAGGTCATGAAGTGGTCATATTTAATGTATTTGAGTCATTTAAACGTTTCTAGGAGGTCAAAATGATGAGAAAAGAAAAATTTGCAAAAGTTGCCAAATTTGTAAAAAGCAAAAAAATAGGAAGTTGAAGAGACTTTGTGGGAAAATGAAGGGATGAATCGGTGGAAGTTCAAAATACAGTTAGTTTAACTATTTTAAAAGCAATATAAAGCATTTGTGAGGCAAGCAATAGATCAGATTTGTATTCTTGAAGATTTATTACCAATAAAAGTACCCTTTTTTGAATTTCAATGTTCCTTTCAATTGTTCTTTAGTTTGTACAGTCTACATAGGCGTTTAAGGCCCTAAATCTTGTTGATTTAAGTAGAGTGGGGTATTATCTTTCATTTTAATCCATTTTAAGGGGAATCCATTGAGTATTTCTTTTGTTTTAGACTAATTTTATTTTACTCAGTCTGAAACTCTAAATATTGGGGTTTTGAGTCATTTAAGGTTGTAATTTCTACTCCACTGAATTAGGTCTTGTAGATTGGTGGAATAGGTTAGAATTAGATTTTTTGAGTTTTTTATGTGTTAAAATGTGTAGGGGAAACAAGAATTCAATGTTTGATTGCAGATTTCTTAGAAAATACAAAGTTTACTAATGAGAATGGAGGGCTCCAAATGGTGTTTTGAAGAAAATGAAGCATTTAAGGATTGATGAAGGCTTAGATAGTGTATGTAGGAATATTTACACATGTTTCAAATAGGGGTAGAGCATGTAAAGGTTTGGAGTATGCTTTTCTAACAAACCCTCATTGGGAAAAGCTTGTTTTGTGCATAAAGTAGGGTTTGAAGAACAATCATAATTTGAGCTTTTCCATTCCTAAAAGTTGATGAATCTTGAGTTTTGAGATTGGTTAAAAGACTGTTTGAGGTCATTTGGTATTTTGGTGGTGATTAAAGACTACTTCATTTGTAAATTTGGCCTAATTAATGGGTTTTTCCAGTGGACAGTTTATTGGTTTGCATATATTCTCCAAAACAAGTGTTATTTCTTTGTGGTATGTTAAAATTGGAAGAAATGGGTCACTAAATATGTATTGGGCTTGTGTTGATGCAAAATGATTAAAGATGAAACA
Organism: Sequoia sempervirens; assembly: GCA_007258455.2. Classification (NCBI taxonomy): domain Eukaryota; kingdom Viridiplantae; phylum Streptophyta; class Pinopsida; order Cupressales; family Cupressaceae; genus Sequoia; species Sequoia sempervirens. The sequence continues at coordinate 2,444 of VDFB02059690.1, read as the reverse complement.
CTCGTTTCAAGGGTTTGCTGACTTAATAGAATATAGGTCCTTGGGTGCATGAGTTTGTTCATATGATGAAACAGAGTTTAAGATGTGGTTTTATGTTGATTTTGTCAAAAAAATGATATTGGAAATGTCTCAATGCCTAGATAGTGTTTAGGAAGCATAACATGTTGTTTGGTGCTTGGACAATGTGGAACCATGGTGATTTGAATGCATGAAATTGAAGTTTTGACAAAACAGAGTTATGGGGTAGCTTGTTTTGTTTATTTTTGACATAAGATGTTGTTTTTAGATGTTTTTATGAGGAAAGTAAGGGTTGCGGATCTTAGTTCCATCAATGATGTCTTTGCATCTTGAGTTTCTTGAGGAGTGTTGGTGCATAGTTGGGTGAGTTGAATGAATGGATGAAATTAGAGGTTATTGATAGGTTTTTTTTTTAATTTAGTCAAGGTGATGATGGATAAGTTGTATTTGAATTATGATAAAGGTCTGGGTTGATGATATGGTGATTTGGTTTAATGGTGTCTTGTGATTTTCAAGTGAAATGATGTGATTTTGAGGAAAAGATAAAGAATTTTTTGGTGATTGTTCAATTTGATCTTCTTAGTTGAGTTTGGGTCATTGAGCACCCTAGATGATTGGTGTTTTTGGTAGATGCCCTTGCATCAATTGGTATCAGAGCTAGTTGATTCTGATGATTGGTTGAGTTATTGTTGTTGAGTTGTTGGTTGGTTGCAGGTACTTGATCCATTTATGCTATAGAGAGGAAGAATTTTGAGTTGTGTGTTGTGTGTTGGCAAACAAGTTGAGGTATGTGGTCACCATCCTCCAATGGAGATTAAGCTAGGTAGAAGGTGCAAAGAAATAGAGTGAGGAATCTTCTAGGATCTGTTGTTGGGTAAGATGGATGGTTTGTAGCCTAAAGAGTACTCCACTGATGGGAGTAGATGAGAATATGAAAAGATGATTGGTCAGAGAAGGTCAAGGATGAATTGTGAGAAAAGAGGAAAGATTTCTTGGAAGAAGGAAATGAGAAAGGACAGTCTTGTGTCCTTTGAAAGAAAAAGATTTGGTGGAAAGATGAGAGTTGTGAAAGGATAGTCTTGTGTCCTTTTAAAAGAGAAAAAGTGATTGTGAACCTGATAAGCAGAAAAGAGAGATGTCAAATGACAAGTGAAGACAAGAAGACTCAAAGATGAAGATAGAGTTGAATGCAAAGACAAATAAAAGAGAAGAAAAGGAGAGAGGAAGTAGTCCAAGGTAGATTTGAAGTTGTTTTGTAGGTACAAGTAAAGTTGAAACAATATGTTTCCAAGGGACTTGGAAAGTTTTTGTTGGTTGGTTATATGGTGCAGGAGCACCTTGTTAACCAAATTCCTTCAAAAGTAAAAATTGAAAATTTGAGTTTCCAAATGTAAAATCATTTAAATGTTTGTAAAAGGTGATGAAGTGGTCATATTTAATGTATTTGAGTCATTCAAAGGCTTCTAGGAGGTCAAAATGATGAGAAAAGAAAAATTTGCAAAATTTATAAAAAGTAAAAAAATAGGAAGTTAAAGAGACTTTGTGGGAAAATGAAGGGATGAATTGGTGGAAGTTAAAAAGACAGTTAGTTTAACTGTTGTAAAAGCTATATAAATCATTTGTGAGACAAGCAAGAGATTGGATTTGTATTCTTGAAGATTTATTACCACTAAAAGTACCTTGTTTTTGAATTTTAGTGTTCCTTTCAATTGTTCTTTAGTTTGTATGGTTTGCATGGGGGTTTAAGGCCCTAAATCTTGTTGATTTAAGTAGAGTAGGGTAGTAGCTTTCATTTGAATCCCTTTTAAATGGAATCCATTGAGTATTTCTTTTTTTTTGGACTGATTTTCTCTTACTTGGTCTGAAACTCTAAATATTGGGGTTTTGAGAGTCATTTAAGGTTGTAATGACTAGTCCACCGAATTAGGCCCTATGAATTGGTGGAGTAGGTTAGTATTAGATTTTTTAAGTTTTTTATGCGTTAAAATGTGTAGGGGAAACAAGAATTCAATGTCTAGTTGCAGATTCCTCAAAAAATACGGAGTTTAATAATGAAAATGGAGGGCTCCAAGTGGTGTTTTGAAGAAAATGAAGCATTTAAGGATTGATGAAGGCTTAGACACTGTATGCAGACATATCTACACATGTTTCAAATAGGGGTAGAGCATGTAAGGGTTTGGAGTATTCTTTTCTAACAAACCCTCGTTGGGTAAACCTTGTTTTGTGCATAAAGTAGGGTTTTGAAGAACAGTCATAATTTGAGCTATTTCATTCCTAAAAGTTGATGAATCTTGAGTTTTGAGATTGGTTAAAAGACTTTTGGAGGTCATTTGGTATTTTGGTGGTGATTAAAGACTACTTCATTTGTAAATTTGGCCTAATTAATGGGTTTTGCCAGTGGACAATTTAGTGGTTTGCATATATTC
>VDFB02059688.1:0-17006 GCA_007258455.2 Sequoia sempervirens | reverse complement strand
CCGTCATGCGTGCGAATGAAACTCACAGGATCATCATATCCATCCTTATGTAAAAATTTAATTAGCATAATATCCTGCATTATTATATTCACTTGTGATGTCGGGTCAACGAGAACACCTGCTATGATGTTCCCATTGATCCATGCAAGAATGTAAAGAGGAGATGGTTCCTTGTTAAAGCCCATCAGAAGGTCCTGTGAAGTAAAGGTTATGCCAACACTACTATCAACAGTCTGCGCAGAGGGGATGGGTTGATGCAGGAAGGAGGCCATTACACACACTAGACAATGCTTTCACAGAATACCCAAAGGTTAATGGATAAGATGGTAACCCAATTAAGGTTTCGTCGTGCAATAACTTTGGAACCTTCCAACTATACCACCTAGGGGTCGTAGGTTGGGTTGCAAGGTAACCACCTTACAACACTCACACCTACAACACTCCTAGAGTACGAGGAAAGGGACTGTCAGTATTGCAAGAATGGAACCAAAATGGTTCACATCAAGTTCACTACAAATGTAAGAGAGGGGGACCACTGTGTGCAAGACCCCAGGTCACGAAGGGTCAAGATGCGAGAGGCTACCATAACTTACCTCAACTAAGTGTACTGTTTAAGGTATGGGGATGAGAATGATGAGGATTATAGAACCCTGCGACCACTCATCAATTCCAAGGTTTAAGGTGGGGCTAGGTGAGTTAGTTTTTAGGTCCAACTTTGCACCTCAGGGAGCTCTCTGCTCAAGGACGTCAGTGCGGACTTTGGACGATAGCATAGCACGCTGGCATCTCGAAAGTGCGTTGTAGTCCATACGATTAGAACATAGTTGAGGCAAGGTTGAACTCGTTAAAATGACTAATGGCCTAGCTTAACAACTTCTAAGAGAACAAAACAATACTATGAATTAAGAGAAATATAAACGGAGGTGATAAAATAGGTATACCAAAGCTAAGGTGACGAAGACGATCTCATAGAAGAGCCTATTCACCATCTAGATCCACAAAAGTGTGTCCACCTACACACATCAAGAGAGAAAATGTTGGGGGGTTGTATAGGGGCCTACCTCAATCAGACCCCTGTTTAGGTGTTTCCACCACCACAGACAACCAAAAGAACAAGATAAAGGAGCAATGTAATGAAAACACAAACACTACAATGCAGTACTATGCAACTCACCAAATGATAGAGAGGAGAGGAGAGGGAAACTTACCACCTCCACCAAGAGCACTCAAGGCTGCTTGGGGGAGAAATGAGAGGAACTTAAGCCTCTGTTGTGAATGGCGTGGTCCCAAATGTGCTCTACTGAGTTGATGGAGTGTGATGTTGTTGCAATAGAATGCTTGGAATGCTTGGAAGTGAGTGAAAGTGAGCTTTTGGAGTGATGTGAGAGTGTGAGTATGGAAGCTTGATGTGATCAAGAGTTGGAATGCAAAATGGAGGAGTGAATTTGAAGGAGTGAGGATGAAAATAGCCATATTTAGGTCAGTTGGCTGAAGGAGACGTTACAACTTTTCTACCAATGAGAAGAGTAACGCCTCTGCTAGCTCAGGCATAGTAATCTGCCAGGGACATAAGCGTGCCACACGGATGTCTACGCATCGTGTGGCCATCCCCGACAAAAATCCCTCCACTAACACACAAAATAGGGTCCACGTGGACCGCCAATAGTGGGCTTAAGTAAATTTAAACCTCCAACTTTGGTTTTCTAAAGTGTATAAAGGAAAAAAGGGGAATTCCACCTAGGGTGCAAATTCGCTCTTATACAGAGAAAAATGTGAAGCATTGGAAAAGTTCTAAAGTTTCAAGGCTATGGCAGAAAATGAGAAAGGTCTAAAAATCAAGTGTCTGAGATCTGACATTGGTGGTGAGTTCACCTCCAGGGAGTTCAACTCTTTTTCTGAAGAACATGGAATCAGAAGATAGTTATCTGCTCCCTGAACCCCTCAACAGAATGGAGTTGTAGAAAGAAAGAATAGAACAATTTTGGATGCTGCTAGAACAATGATGATAGAAGGAAATGTCCCCCAAATCTATTGGAGTGAAGCTGTAAGCACTACTGTGTATACTTTAAATTAGGTAAATTTTAATGGCAATTCTTGTAAGACCCCTTTTGAGCTATGGTTTGGTTACAAACCTACTATTAAATATTTCAAGATCTTTGGAAGAAAATGTTATATCAAGAGAGATGATGATATAGGAAATTTTGATGCAAGAAGTGATGAAGGAATCTTTTTAGGTTACTCTACTAAGAGAAAGGCCTACCGATGCTATAACAGAAGACTAAAAAAGATGGTTGAGAGTGAAAATGTCATAGTTGATGAGGATTCTATCAAATCATCTAGATATTGTGGATATGATTCAGATGAAGACAATACAAAAAAAGGGAGGAATGTTTAGGCACAAAATCAACTTCAAAATTTTCCATATGTTCTAGTTGTTCTGGTAAAGCAACCTCAATTCATTCTGGTAAATCAAGGTAGTTAGGAAGTAGAGACAAGTGCAAGTACAGAAGGAAGATACAAAGAATCAAAAGTTTAAGAAAATTCCAAAACTCCAAGGTATGTAAAGATAAACCATTCTAAAAGCCAAATTATGGGTAAGTGCACCAATCTGTCACACAATTTAGGTGTCAAATTGTAAAAATTTGCAAAAAAAGGCTAAAATTGGCCATTTGGTGCATGCCAAATTTGGCGCACGCTAAATGACTTGGAGTCATTTGGTGTGAGACAAATTGAAAAGAAAAATAAAAGCACAAAACGTATTTCAAACACTCATTTGTCTTCAAAACACGGCTTGGCTTGGAGGATTGGAGGTCTGCAACTCGCGCTCACCAAATAACATCCATTATTTCGTATCGTTAGCCGGTTATCTTCATATGAGGATGTTTCAACATGCCTAGATGTCAAGATTGTGAAGTGAGGTATGTGTATTTCTTTTATTCAATTTATTCCTTTGAATTTGACTTTAGGAAATGCAGATTGAAATAGGTTTCTATAATAAAAAATTCAATTCCAAATCTCATTAGGAATGAATCTCCACCTCGAAACTTTGAGAATTCATAGTCACCCCCTCAGGAAGAGCCTCCTATTCAAGAACAACCTAAATCCCCTCCATCAATTCATAGGAATCCTCAAGGAACATAAGAAAATATTCTAAATCAAATTGAAAACAATAAAAGAGACATTGAATAATTAATTGGAAGATTAACTGAGCATGCCAAAACCCACCCTTATAGGAGAGGGATTGTTGAATCATTGAAGTCAATTGTATCTCATGTAGGAGAAATGAGCGAGAAAATATTTTTTTGGTCAAATAAGAGGCATGAGATGAGATAATATTATGCTAGTGGTTTGTCATATGCAAATGTTAAAAAATAAAATTAGCAAAGTCAATTTTGTGTGCCCCATTATAGGACCAGCTAAAACCAACACACCTTTGTCCTACATGCAGTGAGGTTCCCATCCATTCATGTACACCACATGAGCTAATTAAAATAAATCTTTGGGAGCAAAGCAGGATGGTATTTGACCAACCTCCATGCAATAACCATGAGGTGCCATAATAATTTTTGAGGAAACTCTATTGTGAGTTTACCCTCAATAAGATGCCAAATTATTTTGACATCTTACATTTTTAGGGTAGAGGTGGGGGCTCCAGACATGATAGACCTATTGCACGACATAATCCATAGTTGGCACCAAAACCCTTGGCCAGACCCATGGTGGAGCATTTCGCCATTCCTTCATTGTTAAGGATAGTGTAGAGGTGGACATGCTGGAGTTGATTGGCTCACTCACCTAGACCATTTTACAGTGTGTGAGGCCTCTAGTAGAGCCTGGTGTGGAGGAGATGTGTAGGCCTTGAGCTCCACCCCACCATTGTGGCGCTTGTGGTGTAGTTTGCACATACGATTATCATAGTGCTTAGGATGCATCTACATAGCCTACATTAGTTTTAGAGGTGATGGCTTTCACAGATGATATGCTGAATGATACATTCGACATTGACAATCAGGTAAAATTTAGAAAGTTCATTTAATGTTGTTTATTAAATTATATTTTGAAATTTAAGAATAAGTAAATTAGTAGAATTTTAATTTGATGAAATTTCAGGGTCAGAGTGTACATGAGATGTGCCCCATTCCTATAGACCCTTATTCGTTCTCAACATTCAATCCACAGGTATGCAACTAGTATTAAAGATATTATTATTGCATTTGAACAGTAGAATTTTATATTTGAATGTTTGTCTCATAACATGCTTTGGATTTCAAACAGTTTCCTAGTGGACCTTCAACCTCCACACCTCGCAATTCTTTTCCTCAAGAACCTTACACTCATGTAGCCTTTATTCAATAATGGTGTTGTAAAACAATGTTAGCTAGTTTTCATAATTTTACATATACAAATCTAAAAAATTGATGAGAAACACAAACATTGCATTTGTATTCCTTGATCGTGTCACATTATCTCTCCTTCTAATTCACTTTTTGTTCTTTTATTCCTTCCTAATCCCATCAATATAACATTTAATAGTTCACCCTACCATTTACTCTTTCATTTACCATTTGTAGATGTTGACATTAGACATCCTTGGTGATGTTGGTGGCACGATGGACCATGAAATTGCTGCAACAATAGCTAGTTCTGATCCATTGAGAGAGGTATGCAAATGATTAGCCGATTTGATACTATATTTTCTCTTTATGGTCTAATATAAAAAATTCACAACAATTCCCTTTTGTGCAGCTTAACTTTATATCTTGATGGTTGCTACAGTGGCTGCCACCTGCATCATGGACATGGTAATGATGTAAATGTGAATGGTGACTATCTGTATGTGGTAAGTGATTATATTTTGTTATATGTTGTTCCACAATTCAATTTCTATGTATTAACATATTTACATTTTATGGTATTAGTTGAAGGTCCAAAGTGAAGAGAGGAGGACTAGCGAGCGTGTGCAAAAGACCAGAGAACCAACAGTCACTCCATCTAGCCAAATTTTGAAGGCAACACAGGATTTATTTCCTTCCCAGAGGAATGACGCATTAGGGTTGTTTGTTGCATGCCCATGTGTAATTCTTGGAAATTACATGTTTTGGGCGATATATACATGATATTCTGTTCGCATGAAGTGATTCCTTTCGTACCAAGCCTGTATGTTTTCGGTGAATTCTGCCATACTTTATCAACGTATAGACGCCAGATACCCAATAATTTCGGATGGAAAATCTGCGTTCGGCCTTTTGTACACAATGTAAGTGTATTGTAAATCATATGCTTGAATATTGTAGGCATGGATTTGGTTTACATCTAATGCTTAATTAATTACTGTCAATTGCTCAATAAGCTCCATTTAAAGTGTATTGTGTAAATAAGCTCCATTCCTGGTGGTTTAACAACTTTGAATGTTTTAATTTACTTGTGTCCCTACTTATCTCAAGACATTGCATGTTTCCACTTTATTCACATGTATACTTACTTTATAGTGTATTCACGGTATGATTCATATGCTTTGAATGCAGCAGAAAAATATTTTAAAGGAAAAAAATTGGCAAATCCAAAGTATAAGAGTTTTTAAAAAGTCGAAAAATCTCATTTAAAAACATAAAATTCAGAATAAGATAAAATCTATTTATTTTGAAATTGAAAGGTATTTCCATAGCATATAGAGATATAGAGAGAAAATAAAATAAATATTTTAACTAATGAATTGTAAAAAAATAAATTTGTAGTTTATATTCATATCGTTGATTACATTTTATTGCACATCTTTCAAAGTCAAAGCATTACTTCACACTGCATAACTAATAACTAGATGTTGATACATGACAAAATTTAAATTACAATATAGTTTTTACAAAGTCAACCTAAGCAGTTATGCAATTACTTCACATTGCATAACTAATAAGTAGGAGCAACTGCCAATTGCATTTTGTTATCATGGCATTCTATGAGGCCAGATTTCTTTGACGTAGTTTATCAAATAGTTCACTACCTTGTCCATGTTACCACAATTTACATCCATTTCTACCAAAGTATTTTTTCAAACAGTTCATTTCCTTGTTTCTATGGCTAAAAGCATAAAACAAGTGCTTTCGAACAAGCTATGGGTGCTTGGAAAAAATCTATCAAAAGCATAATAGCAAGCAATACTATAGACAAGGCAATGAACTACTTGAAAAAAATTCTTGAAATAAATGTGGTTTCATGGTGATGGAATGCCATGACATGCAAATTGCTATGGATTTTCATGCCATTCCATCACCATGAGACCACGTTTCTTTGAGGCATTTTTTCAAACAATTCATTGCCTTGTCTATGCTACCACATTTTTCATACATGTTTACCAAAGCATTTTATCAAAAATTGAGTGCCTTGCTGATATGGCTAAAAACCTAAAATAGGTGCTTGCAAACAAGCTATGGATGCTTGGAAAAAATCTATCAAAGCATAATAAGAAGCAATAGCATAAACAAGTGATGAAAAGACAAGAGACCCAAACCCACTCAAAGTGTCAACTTTCCTTCAAGAGGCATCTAACAAGATTAAAAGGATCTATTGGACCAATCCAAACAAATCCCAAATTTTGAAATCAATTAGAGGTAGGATTTCCCACTTTCACCCTTGCAAACCTAATAGTAGTGCAAACCCGTTTTTAGGAACTTAACTCCACAACTTCCCAAAACACTTGACAAAAAAAGGATGATTCAAACACCCATTACAGAGTTACAAAACATATCTTAGCCCCCCATATGACTCCTTTGGAACAAATTTGAGAAAACTAACTTTCTCACCATTTTAGTCCTCCAAATAAGTCAATTTTACAAAGGATCCCCCTCTTAAACTTGTGAAAACACTCTGTGACTTTAGGGAATCAATTGGTAGGTTATCAAACCCAAAAATACCTCATTAGATTTCATTTGTATGGTCACCTCCACACCAAACTCAAAAACCCTTATTTTGTGCACTTTTGATGAGGGTTAATTGAAAAAGACACTTCTAGGCCCTTCCCAAACTTGCCACCTAGTCAAACACCCTTGAACTCACTCCCGTAAGCTTAAAAGTTCATAAGATAACTTTTTCTAACACCCCATCATCAGGTTCAGGTCTATACCCATTAAATTCATGCATTTTCCAATGGAAAGAATCCTAGGGACTCACCAAAATCAAGAAATACGCCTTCCCTGCACAAACAAAGATGCATACATGTTTATTTCACTTATATAAGCATCCAATAAGTTATAGGACTATATAGTGGGTAGAAGGCTTAGAAACCCATTTTGTTCCCTTTCAAAACCCCCAAAATAGGGTAAATCAGTATTCCTAGAAAAATAAAGATTTCTCCCTCAATTTGCATGATTAAGACCTCAAATCTAAAGCATTAGAGAGCCAACACACGTACCTAAAACATATAATAATTTTTAGAGAAAATGAAGGCTGTAGGGGTCCCTACCAAGCCTTCAAAGTTTATAAAAATAGGAAAAAAGTTAATGAGAATGTTGTATTTCATTAAAAAAAATGTGTACAATCTTCAAACTGCCTTCAACAGCCCTACACGAGCCATTTTTGAGGCTTTTATAATGATTGCATTCAAATCCAACTTCTCCCAACCTCTGTAACTACCAAGTAGAAACTTTTCAAAGGAGGTATCCATTGGTTTTCAAATTTGTTGCATTTATGCAACTTACAAATTTAACATTTTCCTCCTGACTCTTTATTATTTCCTAATCTACTAGACCCTCTTAAATGACTTTTTATTCTAATTACCTTGACAACATTTGACCATATTGAAAACTTTTAACATGATTACAAGTTATGGCCAAATTATCAAATGAAAACTCCAAATCATTTTGGAAACATGAGAATGGTCTAAGTAGACCTTATTGAAACAAAAAAAAAAACCCAAACTCTCCTATCTTAACCACAATTCCATCCATGACCATTCAGTACCATATCAAGAGGCTTGATGCTCCTACACCAACAAGGCAGTGAACTATTCAAAAAAATGTGATCTCAATGTGCTTTTCATAGCATTCCATCACCAAGAGAACACATTTCATTGAGGATTTTTTTTCAAACAGTTCACTGCCTTGTCTATGCTACCACATTTTACATACATGTCTACCAAAGCATTTTATCAATCAATTCACTACCTTGTTGCTATGGCTAAAAGTCTAAAATAGGTGCTTTTGAACAAGCTATATGGATGCTTGGAAAAAATCCATGAAAGCATAATAGTAAGCAATAGCGTAGACAAGGTAGCAAACAATTTGAAAAAAATTCCTCAAAGAAATGGGGTCTCATGTTGATGGAATGCCATGACAAGAAAATTCCCTGGATTGTCATGGCATTCCATCACCATGAGACCACATTTTTTTGAGGCATTTTTTCAAATATTTCACTACCTTGTCTATGGTACCACATTTTTCACAAATGTCTACCAAAGCATTTTATCAAACATTTCACTATCTTGCTACTATGGCTAAGAGCCTACAACAAGTGCTTTCAGACAAGCGATGGATGCTTGGAAAAAATCTATCAAAGCATATCAGTAAGTGAAAGCATAGACAAGGTAGTGAACTGGTAGTATGCAATGGATGCTCCCATGTTTTACAATTGACGGGTGAGCTCAATTTATAGTCTCCTCGAATACAATTCAATGGCCAAGATAGATTTCAAATCAATGACCGAGATGAAAAAATAAAAACCTAATTAGGGTTTATCACAACTAACTACCTCTCGACCAATAAGAAAATTACATTTGGGGACACTTGTCCTTCTGCTAAATATAAACCAACAATAAAAAGTTGTTGCATTATGAAGTGTTAGGTTCATTGAACCTAGACATGCTAGCTTGGAACAATTTGATTGGTTAGAAGATGACGAGGCACTATCTCAGCATGTTGGATGGCACCTTTGATCTTGGCCTAAGGTAGACTTCAAGATATGTATTCCATCTCCTTTTTTCAGCTTGGGGAAGACTTTAAGTTGTCTTTGCCATGTATGCTTTGAGCTGGGCCGAATTTACGTTGTCTTTTCCATGTATGCTTTGAGTTGGGCGGACTTTAACTTTTTCTTGGAAAAGCATTATTCAAGCCAAGGGAAGACTTGACAATAGTTTGGACATAGGTTTTCTTTCCCAAGCGAACTTTGCATCATCTTCGACATTTTCCTTGACCATGGGCATGGCGGACTTTGCTTGTGCCTTGCCAAGATTGGGCAGACTTGCTCTTGACTTAGACATGTTGATTTTACTTCCAAGTGAGAACCAAGAGAGGTTATTGTAGAGGGGCACAACATGATCCAATAAGCTCAGATGATAATTTTCTAAGCATCACGGTGTCCGAGTATCATCATGCTAAAGTTTTCAGCCATTTTGCACTTCAGACTCTTAAGGGATTCAGCTGGTTGAACGTAGCTCAGAGCGATTCAGTGCATTTGGGTGTGAAAGAGGACCATACCTAGCATAAACATACACACTCAGATGCATTGGAATAGTTAGTCTGGTTAGACAAGTTGTAAAACGAAAGTTGCACCACTTTGCAACTTTGCATTACTTGCATTTGACAACTTTTTTCCCAAGAGAAATATCATTTCCATAGGAAAATGCCTCAAAGATAGTGAAAATTGAGAAAGGTTATTATAGAAGGGCACAACATGATCTTATAGGCTATGACAAGAAGTTTCTAAGACTCATGGTGTCTGAGTAACGTCACACTAAATTTTGTAGCCATTTTGCACTTCAAACTCTTAAGGGATTTAGCGGGTTGAACGTAGCTCAGAGCATTTCAATGCATTTGAGTGGGAAAGAGGACCATGCCTAGCATAAACGAACCTAATCAGATGTGTTGGAACAATTAGTTTGGTCACATGAGTTGCAGAACGAAAGTTGCACCACTTTGCAACTTTCCACTACTTATATTTGATGACTTTTTCCCCAAGAGAAATCTCGCTGCCACAAGAAAACACCTCTGAGATAGTGAAAACTGAGAGAGGTTATTGTAGAGGGGCACAACATGATCTCATAGACTATGACAAGAAGTTTCTAATCCTCACGGTGTCTGAGTATTGTCATGATGAAGTTTGCAACTATTTTTCACTTCAAACTCTTAAGGGATTCAACCAGTTGAACGTAGCTCAGAGCGATTTGACGTGTTTGGGTGTGAAAGAGGACCATTCCTAGCATAAAATTACCCACTCATATGTGTTGGAATAGTTAGTTTTGTCACATGAGTTGTAGAATGAAAGTTGCACCACTTTGCAACTTTGCACTACTTGCATTTGATAGCTTTTTCCCCAAGAGAAATATCGCTGCCACAGGAAAAATGCCTCCAAGATAGAAAATATCGAGACAGGTTATTGTAGAGGGACACAAAATGATCCCATAGGATCTGATGAGAATTTTCTAAGCCTCACGGTGTCTGAGTAACGTCATGCTGAATTTTGCAGCCATTTTGCACTTCAAACTCTTAAGGGATTTAACCGGTTGAATGTAGCTTGGAGCGATTTGGCATGTTTAGGTGCAAAAGAGTAATATTCCTAGCATAAAAATACCCACTCAAATTCATTGGAGCAGTTAGTTTGCTCACACGAGTTGTAGAACGAAAGTTGCACCACTTTGTAACTTTGCACTATTTGCATTTAACAACTTTTTCCCCAAGAGAAATCTCACCGCCGCAAGAAAATGCCTCTAAGATAGAAAAAATTGATAGAGTTTATTGTAGAGGGGCACAAGACAATCCCATAGGCTTTGATGAGAAGTTTCTAAGCCTCATGGTGTCCGAGTAATGTCATGTTGAAGTTTGTAGCCATTTTGCACTTCAAACTCTCAAGGGATTCAGCGAGTTGAACATAGCTTGGAGCGATTCGGTGCATTTGGGTGTGAAAGAGGACCATGTCTAGCATAAATTTACCCAATTAGACATGTTGGAATAGTTATTTTGGTCACATGAGTTGCAGAACGAAAGTTGCACCACTTAACAACTTTGTAATACTTGCATTTGACAACTTTTTCCCCTACCAAAATCTTGCCACCATAAGAAACCACCTTCGAGATAGAAAAAACTGAGAGAGGTTATTGTAGAGGGGCACAACATGATCCCATAGGATTAGAAAATAAGTTTATAAGCATCATAGTGTCTGAGTAATGTCATGCTAAAGTTTGCAGTCATTTTGCACTTCAGACTCTTGAGGGATTCGGTCAATTGAATGTAGCTCAGAGCGATTTGGCATGTTTGGGTATGAAAGAGGACCATTCCTAGCGTAAATGTACCTACTCAGATGCATTGGAATAATTAGTTTGGCTGTACGAGTTGCAGAATGAAAGTTTCACCACTTTGCAACTTTGCACTACTTGCATTCGACAACTTTTTCCCTAAGAGAAATATCACCACCACAGGAAAACACCTCTAAGATAGAAAAAAATTAGAGAGATGATTGTAGAGGGGAAAAACATGATCCCATAGGCTCTAGTGAGAAGTTTTTAAGCCTCACGGTGTCCGAGTAATGCCATGCTAAAGTTTGCAGTCATTTTGCACTTCAGACTCTTAAGGGATTCAACTGGTTGAACGTAGCTCAGAGCGATTCAGCGTGTTTGGATGTGAAAAAGGACCATTCCTAGTGTAAAATTACCCACTTAGATGCATTGGAACAATTAGTTTGGTCATACGAGTCGCAGAACGAAAGTTACACCACTTTGCAACTTTGCACTTCTTGCATTTGACAATTTTTTTGCCAAGAGAAATCTCGCCACCATAGGAAAATTACTCCAAGACAGTGAAAACTGAGAGAGGTTATTGTAGAGGGGTACAACATGATCCTATAGGATTTTATGAAAAGTTTCTAAGCCTCATGGTGTCCGAGTAATGTCATGTTGAAGTTTGCAGCCATTTTGCACTTCAAACTCTTAAGGGATTCAACCGGTTGAACGTAGCTCAGAGTGATTCAACGCGTTTGGGTGTGAAAGAGGACCATACCTAGGATAAAAATACCCACTTGGACACATTGGAATAGTTATTTTGGTCTTATGAATTGTAGAACAAAATTTGCACCACTTTGCACTACTTGCATTTAACAACTTTTTCCCCAAGAGAAATCTCACCGCCACAGGAAAACTCCTTTGAGATAGCGAACACTGAGAGATGTTATTTTAGAGGGGTGCAACACAATTCTATAGACTCTAACGATAAGTTTCTAATCCTCACGGTTTATGAGTAACATCATGCTAAAGTTTTCAGCTATTTTGCACTTCAGACTCTTAAGGGATTCAGCAGACCAGGAGGCTCAAACTCAATCAAATTGATAATTTTCCTTGAAGAGGCATCTAACAAGATCAAAATGGTCTTTTAAAGAAATTGAAACAATCTTTCAAGTCAAACAACAATCAGAAGCACCATTTCTCAATTTCACCCATGAATCCTAGTAGTAGTGCAAACTCAATTTTTGGCCTTTTACTCAAATACTCTCCAAGACACCTGACAAACATATGATGGTTTCAGACACCCATTTCAAAGTTGTAACACATATCCCAAAGTCAAAAATAAATCTTTTGGACCAACCTCCTAAAATCACCCATTCTACACTGACGTAATTAGGTTGATTAGGCCTAAATTCCAAAGCAACATATCTTTAAACTTCTCACAGGCCCTTGAAACCTTGGGGCAACATTTCCTATTCCCTCAAACCTCTGAAACCACAATTTGTTCCCAGGGTTAACCCTTCCAACATAGCAAACCACAAAACCCTCAATTTCATGCCAAACTAAGAGGGTTTATTCAAAATCCCACTTGCACAACCTCCCAGACCATGCCACCAACTCAAACATGTGTATTATGACCCCTATGTGCTCAAAAATTTAAAAAACTCCACACTCTCATTGATTTTCACAAACCCTAGGTTGAGGGCTCCATTTTCATGTGTTTTCTTTAACAAAAATCAATAGGACAATAGGCTTATCTCCTTTCTTCCTTCCCCACAACTCTAATAATGCAACCTACAACTTAATCAAACTCCCTAGGGCCCATTACACTAGTTACAGTAGATACAGTCGGTGTAAGGGCCCTTTAAGACATGTTTTTTTATCACAAAACCCTCAACAGGGTGCTCTCGACCTGTCACAGGAAAAAAATGATTTCTTCAACAAATCTTTATTAAATTATTTCAAACTTGATGCAAAATAAGGCTAACACAATCCTCCATAAGAAATGAAAGATTACATAGCAAATGTCAGTCCATACGGCTTGTACAGGTTTGCAAAATATGAAAGAAATACATAAAAATGAAGAAAACTCAAAATTTTCTTATTTCCAATACCTTAAACTTCGAGCCAACATTACAAATGGTGGACTTCATTCCTTTTTAAAGGCTTCTCCTCTTCAACCAACGACCAACTACCCTCCCAACTAAAATTTAAACCACTTATGACTGTTGGAGATCACAATTTCATCTTTTACACAATTTAATAACAACACCATTACATGTTTTGGAATGTTTGCTCTTTTTGACCCTTTTAATCACCTAACCTATTACAATGGGTCTAATGAGACCTTATTCACCTAAAAACCATGTCTTATTCAAGAAAACAATATACCACCCTTGACACGACCTTGACAACTTTGACACTCCTTTCCATTTGATTTACAATCATTACAAAATGAATACATAAGCCCATCAAAGTTGACCAAGTACCATAGAATGGTCACTTAGGACCTTATTTCGACTCATGGACTCAACAAAAACACCCTAACACACACACTTCCTATCAATCTCTTCATGGAAAACAAAGAGAAGGTTGGTGCTCCTACACCAATCCCAAACGTCCAAATGACCTACCATGCCTTTGCAAACCTTCTATCACATCAAACTCCACCTGATAACATTGAAACAACTAGGTTTTAACCTTCTCCAAACTATTGCTTTAACCTGCTACTTCAAGCTATGCCTCCTAGGCCTAAATTCACGCTTTTTCCATAGGGACAGTGTGGAAATTTCCACCAAATGTATTTTCCACCCATTGTATTCTACTATAACTTAGTGGAATGGCATAATTAGGTGTAGGGGGCATGTGTGCATGATTTTAGGAGCAAGGGTGGCCATTTGTGGGTTTGGGGATGATGCCTAGTTGTCAATAATGTGTGTTTTGAGTGAAATTTTGAGGTTAAGAGTATGTAGTGATGGAAAACACTTGGGGAAACACTTTCGAGGAGTTAATTAAGCACGGGAAGACATATTTGAAGGTGTTGGAGGCATTCAAACGGTGAGGAGAGGTATGGAGGTAAGGTTTTCAATAAATCCCCTTTGAAACTTTTCAAAAGTAAGGGTTTTGAGTTTTGGAGTGTTGGTGACTGTGTCATTGGAAGATGGTTGTTGATTTAGTGCTTATGTACCCTACTCATGACTGTCCAATGGTGTTTTGTGTCTGGAAGGAAGATTAAAGGGTAGTTGGTTTGTTGAGAGTTTTCCACCTTTCTCTACATCACTTTGGCATGTTTATCAACATAAAACTATGATATTTTTTGTATTTCAATATGTAATGATAATGCAATATGAAATATGTAGTGTAAGACAATGACATATATGTGTATTTAAATTTTAAATTTTAAATGTTAAAATTTACCATTGTTCTTGTTTTCAAAGTTGTTTAAACTATATAATTTAACCATAATATAACTAAGAAATATATGATATAATTTAACCATTATTCATTATTTTTTATTATCAACTATATAATATAACCATTATTTTTTATGATATTGTACATTGATATTTATCCATTGCTGAAGATTAAATATTGAACAGTTTAAATATGCACATGATGAACAAATTATTTCGATTCTCAACTTCTATTTATGAAATTATCCAATAATCAAGTGTATTTCCATCTACAAAAATGACATCAACACCAACTCAAACAAAGTTTTACAAAGTGTGGCATATGCCATCTCGATATCTATTCATAATATACATGCCAAAATGTCTATCTCATTCTAAACTACTAGTGGATCATCAAAATGGAGCCTCTATCAAACAATCATTGGCTATGAAGGTAACTGCACAAGAAAAATTCAAACCACAATTGAGATTAATTATATTATATAATTTAAAATCGAATAATTAACATCAAAATCAATATACATTGAATTATAATTGAACTCTAAAATTGAAATCTTGATTACCTCATATATATACGTCTCTTCAAAATGTCATGAGTCCTAGAATATGCCACTCTCAAAGAACCAATCATACCAACTTTTTCAATGTCAATCTATATAGGTGAACACAAAAACATCAAATTGATACAAGTTAGCATACAATTGTCGGTAATAGGAACATATTTGCCAAACACAAAATAAAATAAACACATACCTCTTTAGGCATCTCTTTTTTTTATCTCCTTCAGATGTTTCGACACCTCCTCCCTGAGGTGTTTCAACACCTACTCCTTCAAGTGTTCCAACACCTACTCCTACAAGAGGAAAATAAGATAAACATATAAGTTAATATATAATTTTGTTAATGACAATTCAAATGACAATCAAGCATAAAACGCATGAATTCAGGCCTAAAAGGCATGGGTTGAAGTAGTAGATTGAAGAATTTGTTTTGAAGAAGACTAGAACCAGTTGGTTTTAGTGAGATATGGTGGGTTTTGATCTACTTGAAGGTTTGCAAGGACTGGAGAGGTCATGTGTATGTTTGGGCATGAAGCCCTAGTTGAGAGAAGCACATTTTTTAATGGAAATTTGAGTTTTAGAGACTAAAAGTGGGTGAAGTTTGGGGGAAGCATAATATTAAGGATTATTAAGCATGTGCAGGCTTAAACAAGGGTGTTTGAAGTGGTCATAAGGTCACAAGAGGCCTGTAGATGGGTCTTCAATGTATTCTCCAAAATCCCACTATACTGTAGGGGCAACTAGGCCTCTTTTCCAAAGAGACACCTTCCCAAACACCTGCAATCAAGTCAAACACCATGGAAAGTCATTTAATAGGTTACCAACCTTAAGATTTCACAATTTTTAGAGCTCCAACCACTCACCAAGCAACCAATCCACTAAACCCTCACTCTCAAGCCACCAAACCTAGGTTTCCAAGGAGCCTTATTGAAAATCACTCTTCCCACAATTAACTCTCTCTTCCAACACCCCAAACATACCATATGATGTATGTACATGCTCAAAAGACTCTCACAAATGACTGCCCCAAAGGATTTCATCCATTCACACTCTAAAATGATGCAGACCTAGGGGCTCAAACTCAACCAAATTGACAACCTAAGAGGCATCTAACAAGATTAAAAGGCCTATTAGAGAAATTTCAACTATTCCCCAAAGTTAGACAACAATTAGAAACATATTTTCTCACTTTCACCCATGTAACCTTGTATTAGTGCAAATCTAGTTTTTAGCCTTTAACTCCAATATCTTCCAAAACACATGGAAAAAAAAAAGGACTTAGATACCCATTTCAAAGCTATAAAACATATGTAAACCCCAACATTAACTCTTTTGGACCAACATGGAGATCCAATACCCCTACCATGAAAAAAACCTAGTGAAATAGGCCTCTTTTTCAAAGAGAGTACCCTTTATCCTTCACCAAACCTTAAATTGTAAACCCTAAAACAATCAACTCCCTGTCTCTCTCTCTCTCAACCCTCAACCCTCAACCCTCTACCTTCTACCCTCAACCCTTGACCCTTAAACCCTAAACCTTAAACCCTCAACCCTCAATCGTCTACCCTCTACCCTCAACCCTTAAACCCTAAACCCTTAAACCCTAAAATCCTTAACCCTTTCACTCTCTTTTTCTCTCTCTAAAACCTCAACCCCCATCTCTCTCTCTCGACCCTACACCCTCTACCCTTAAACCCTAAACCCTCTACCTTCAACCATCAACTATCTACCCTCTACCCTTAACCCTCTACCCTAAACCTTAAAACCCTAAAACCCTCAACCTCCCCCCTCTCTCTCTCTCAACCCTAAACCCTCTACCTTCAACCCTCAACC
>VDFB02059687.1:0-20391 GCA_007258455.2 Sequoia sempervirens | reverse complement strand
GAAGATCATAGAGTTTTTTTAACTCGAACTTTAACTTGTGGAACCTTGGGGGTTAAATATAGGATCACTTCATCCACCCCATCCTTCAATTTTATGTTTAGGGCTTTAGTGGAGACAATGGACTTCAAAACAAAAATTATATCCATAATCATCTCCACAAGCTTGGCCTAATAAGATGAGTACATTTTTACAAGGGATGTTAGCCCCAACAATTTCTTGGTGAGTTGAAGCTCTAACTATAATCAGTTAATTACCTATAATTATTAAGAATTAGTATCCCTTAGCTCCATTAGTTATTTTTTACAGCTTAGCATTCTCATCTATGTTCCTCCTATATGACTTCTCAAGCTTCTCCACTTGTTCTCAATCTCCTATTATCAACTTGGCCTTGTTTATCTTAGTATGTACTGCATTATAACTTTCGTTTAGCATTCATCTTTTCTCTAGGAGTTTTTCTCATCTTTTATCTAGGCCTTAAGTTGGATGATAGTATTCTAGGTTCTAGTCAACTCCATTTCCTTCTCCAATTTATAACTCATTTTAATAAAGTTAATTGTGACCAACTTCTATGTTTTTGCACCAAATCTACTATATCCTCTAGCCAAGCTTTAGATAAATCCATTTTCACTATTCCTAAAGTAGTCATCTAGTTGCATAAAGCCTTACAACATATCCTTGTTAGGTGTCATATGTGAAACCATTAATGATTATTATTGTGATCACATGTTGACCTAATCAAGTGCAAGTTGGGGAACTATTCTCCTTTTACCTCTAGCTAGTAATTTTGGCCTCATAAGCTTGTTAATGTTAGACCATGCACATTTTTCAATGGAGATGAAATTGGGAGAGGATGAATTTCCTAACAAATAGAGAGCCCCAAGGAAGATACTTCTTCATTTTTATAGAAAGAATATTTATTGTTGGTAGATTATTACTAGAGGAGAAAGAGATTTGCATCTATTAATTATAATGGAGTAGCCAGTTACTTGATATATGCTTGCAATTTTTCTATCTACTTCTTTAGTTCTTTCTTTATCTTCTTATCTATATTCATCCTTGAGACTGTTAATGTTATGGTAGCTTCAGGTTCATCCTTCCAGCCACGAGTGAAGACATAAATTAATATAGGCTATCGGCTATTTATTTATATGTGATATTTAATGTGAAGGGGCGCTTCACTTGGAAACAATGTAATTTCTAAAAGGGCCGACCTTCCTTGTAATTCACATATTTTAATTGTAGTTATATTTCTCTATTTTGGCCGACCTTGTACATGAAGAGGTGTGACCTCTCTCTCATTTTTTATTTATACAAGGTCATTTCCATCCTTTCAATCATCAAGCAAGTTCGATTCTCTCCTTCATTCAAGTGCGAATTTTCTCCAAGAGCAGATTGCGAATTTCTCTAACTACAAATTTAGATTTCAAGGAAGGACAGATTATTATCTATTTTGCATCTAAAGTTGGTGTTGAATATTGGCCTTGTGATTGGCCTCATTGTAAAGAGAATTGTTGCCATTATTTATATACATAAGAGAGCTCTTTGTTGCTGGGTTTTTCTCCCTCAAGAGGAGGGTTTTCCCAGGGTATTTGCTATGTTGTTGTGTCTAATTTTTGAATTAATTTTCTGTGCATTAATCTAATCATTAAAAATTACATGGTATCAGAGCAAGTTTGAGAGGATCATGGTCAGATTATTGCTAATCAACATACCATACTTGTTCACTTTTCTTCACTAGTCAAGATGGTGAATGGTTTGAAGATTGAGGATAGGCTCGAGGGAGCATCTAACTTCACTTCATGGAGATTTAGGATCATGCTTACCTTGCGTGAAAATGACTTGGGTGAGTTCATGGAGTCTAGTGTTCCTGAACCTGAGGAGGAAGAAGAGAATTTGTAGTGGGTGAAGAAAGATATTAAAGCAATGAAGATATTGGTTGATTCCGTCAAGGATCATATTGTTCCTATCATCTCTAAGTTGAAGACAATGAGAGATATGTTCAAAACCTTGGAAGAGATGTACAAAATCAACAATACCAGCCGATCACTTGCACTGAAGCATCAATTACATCATGTCAAGATGACGAAAGGTGAATCAGTGATTGCATACTTCATGAGGATTTCAGATTTGAGAGATCAACTCTCAACAATAGGGCATATGGTTGATGACAAAGATTTGACCATCCTCACTCTCAATGGTCTACCTTTGTCTTGGGAATCCTTCATTCAGGGAATCAGTGCAAGATCGAAATTGCCTAAGTTTGATCACCTAAGATCTGATTGCATTCAAGAGGAATCAAGGTTGGTGGCAAGAGGCATTGGTCAAAGTTCAGAGAATGAAGACATTCATGTTATCACCTCCCATACTTTAAAGAAGAAAGAAAAAGATGGAAGGAAAGGATTCTTCAAGAGGAATCGAGACAAGGGAAATGATGATGCACCTCCCTTCAAGAAGAAGAGAGACATGTCCAAGATTCAATGCTTTAGATGTGATAAGTTTGGACACTTCACTAAGCATTGCCCAACTAGACCTATGCAACAAGTTACCATTGTGGATGTTGATGATGCCTCTCCACAAAAAGGATTCAAGTGAATATTTGTTCTATTCAGCATTATCTAGCAGTGTACCTTCCAACACCAACACTTGGATAATTGACAGTAGAGCTTCACGACACATCACCAGTTTTAAGGAGCATTTTTCAAGTTTGGTGGAGAAGGAGTATTCTGAACAAGTCATCATTGGAGATGATGCTAGCTACTCCATGAAAGGAATTGGGACCTCTTCACTTCATTTGGATTCTGACATCACACTTCAGTTGAGTAATGTTCTTTATGTTCTTGGAATCAAGCGTAATCTTATTTCTATTTCAGCCTTGGAAGATAAAGGATATCAAGTTGCCTTCTCCAAAGGAAAAGTTCTAGTGTGGATGCAAAAATCTAGCTTCAAGGATGCTCAAGTAATTGGAGTTAGACATGAAAACCTTTACAAGGTCTGCACACGTTCTCTACAAGCTTGGGTTCATGACTCTTCAAGTCTATGTGATCTTTGGCATCGAAGACTAGCTCACCTACACTTCTGAGCCTTACCTATCATGGAGAAGATGGTGTCAGGCCTTCCTAAGTTCAACCAGGAGCACAAAGGTACTTGCAAAGGTTGCGCATTGGTTTCCAGAATTTTTGTATTGATGCATGGATTAAGAGGGAGTACTGTGTTCCCTATAATCCTCAACAAAATGGTGTTGCAGAAAGGAAGAATAGGACGATCATGGAAGCAGCAAAGGCCATGATTCATGATCAAGATTTGCAAACCTTCTTATGGGTAGAAGCTTCCAGGAGGGCTATATATGTTTAGAACATAAGTCCTCATAAGATCTTGGAGAATATGACTCCAGAAGAAGCCTTTACAGGGAAGAAGCTTGAAGTCAGTCACCTGAGGATCTTTGGATGTCCTGTTTATGTTCATGTTCCAAAGGAAAAGAGAACCAAGTTGGAGCCTTCTGGCAAGAAGGGAATATTTGTGGGCTACAGTGAGACATCAAAAGCCTATAGGATATACATTCCAAAACAAAAGTTGATCGAGATCAGTAGGGATGTCACATTCGAGGAAGATGTTGCATTCAAGAGATCCAGGGGCATTCATATGGAGATCGATAATGAAGAGTCTCTTCAGGATATGGAAGTTGACCATACTCCTGAGATTCAGAGGGAGACTTCAGAACCAAAGGAAGATCTTGATCCAGTTGAACCCTTGGAACCTACTAATGGGCTTACTAACATTGTAATTGGGACAAAGAGACCTTTATGGGCCAGGCGTACTATACAAGAGGCTAAAAGTTTTGCAGCTCCTAGAGGCACATTCAGAGAAAGTAAAAGGCCACATAAGTTCTCCAATTATGTTGCCTTAATAAGTTGGATTATAGAATCTGAGCCTACTTGTGTTGAGGAAGCATCCAATCATTAGGTTTGGAGAGATTCTGGGTATGTGCAGGATCATGATGGACCAAAAAGTGGCAATATGATGGGTATTTGTAGGGTATGTGGCTGACGGCTTTTTTTTTACCCAAATTTGATGAAATGAAAAGAGTTTTTAAAGGATATTCTCAGCTTTCCACCAATATAAATTATGCTTACTCTTGAATTTAATAAATAATTATTATTCATTTTCTATTTGAATTACTTAATAAAGTCCCCGGGATTGATAGGTCAGATTGAAAACATCTATAGCTTTTAAAATCCATCACATTTTTATAAACCAAAATATGCATCACATTCTATGCTTCTGCATACTATAGGATTAAAAAGAAAAAAATTAATTTCAGCAAGCTTGGCAAGTGAAGGTGGTCAAACAAACGAAGTTTTTATATTTTTAAAAGTTGTAATAAAGTACCCTATAATTACTCATTTCACTTGGAAAAAATTAGCAAAAATATGTATCACATCCGCATATGAGTCCTCTACTTATGTATAAAATATTATAAAAAAAATATTATCATTTTATTGTGGTTAGGTGAAGGACAAAACACATACTTATTTTTTCCCTAATTTAATGTAAGTACTACTACATTGAAATTTCAAATTTTCACCAAATAGATTTATTAAAAAAAAAAAAAAAAAACCTAGTAGTTTAGAAATTACATTCAATTTGCTACAAATTCTATTCTTACATATTTTTGAAATAATATAAATAACTTATTCAAATTTTTACGTCAAGTTGCCTAACTCTAATTTTTCTAAATTTTTTGCCACTTAAGGGCCTCTTTTTTCCATGATGATCCTGCACATACCCTACTATGATAGAGGAGTATCAATCAATTCTTAAGAATGATGTTTGGGACATTGTTCCTAGACTCGAGGGAAAGTCTGTGGTATATTCTAAATGGCTATTCAAGATTAAGCATGTTGCAGATGGAAGCATTGAGAAGTACAAAGCAAGATTTATGGCTTTTCTCAAAAAGAGGGAGTTGATTACGAAGAAACATTTCCTCCTGTTGCTCGCTATACTTTTGTCAGAACCATCATTGCTATTGCTACATCTAGAGGATGGAAGATTCACCAGATGGATGTTAAGACAACCTTTCTCAATGGAGTGATTGAGGAAGAATTTTATATAGAGCAACCTAATGGATTTGAGGTTCATGGGAAGGAGTCACATGTTTGCAAGCTGAAGAAGGCCTTGTATGGTCTTAAGCAGGCTCCTCGTGCTTGGTACGAAAGGATTGATCATTATCTGTCAAGTTTTGGGTTCTTGAAGAATGATGTTGATTCAAATCTCTACTTCAAGGTAATCAATGGTGAAGCATTAATTTTGGTTTTATATGTTGATGATTTTATCCTTACTCGAGAAGATCACCTGATTCTTGAATGTAAGAAAGAGTTGACCTCTGAATTTGAGATGAAGGACCTTGGGATCATGCATTACTTCCTTGGCTTAGAATTCTGGCAGAAACCAGATGAGATGATTCTAAGTCAAGGGAAGTACACCATTGATATACTTAAGAGATTTGGCATGATGGATTGCAAATCCATGTCTACACCTATGGAGACCAATCTACATAAGTTGAAGGAGGCTGCAACTAATTCAGACTTGGTGGATCCTACATTGTACAAACAACTTATTGGATCTTTGATGTATCTAGTTAACACAAGACCTAACATTTGTTATGCAGTAAGTGCACTTAGCTAGTTTATGTGTGATCTGAGACAGATACATCTTGTTGCAGCTAAACATATCCTGAGATACTTGTGTGGCATAGTTGGATATGGGTTGAGGTATTCTTCAGATGCAAACTTGGAGTTACATGGTTTTACTAATTCTAATTGGGTAGGTTGTGTCACATATCAGAAGAGTACCTTTGGTTGTTGCTTCAGTTTGGGTTCTGCTATGATTTCCTAGTGCAGCAGGAAGCAGTCATCTGTAGCATTGAGTATAGCAGAGGCAGAGTACATTGCAGCTTGTATGGCAACTCGAGAAGCAGTATGGCTTCGTAAGCTCCTTGCAGGATTGTTTGGTCAATCAATGGAGCCTACTATCATTCATTGTGATAATCGGAGTTGTGTGAAGCTTTCTGTCAATCTTGTATTCCATGATAGAACCAAGCATGTTGAGATCAAGTACCACTATATCAAAGATACTCAGATAAAGGTTGCCTGAGGGTACACCAACATGGCCATCAGATATTCTCACCAGTTTCTCTAGATAAAGTTTGTGTAATTTTCGAGATAAGCTTTTGTATTACGTGGAGAATCCAACCTTGATTATGCGAGCCCCGTGATTGCAAGGAGTCTGTCAATTGAGTTCTTCTTTTCGAGAGAGTTCGAGGTAAACCCCTTGTTTTAATGTGCATTTCTCTTGATATTTGGGAGGCACAAGTCCCTGCTTCCGTCCCTTGTCGAAAGTATGCACGACATGATTCTGTACTGTAAATTGCTGAGGCATTTACCACAAGTATAAACACTAGCCAACCATAATGGTTGTAGTCATGTTTGACATGAGATATGGCCAGCAATTGAGGGTGATATGCATCTGTTTGAAATAATGTGTAGACACTTACATTTGAGTGATATGTCTCTGTGTGAAGGAAGCCTCCCGCACCCAGAGGGAATGAAGAATGTCACATGCTGTGTGTCCAACCCTTCCACTGAGCTTAAGCTTAATGCAAACTTCCACTACAGTCATCATTTCATTTTGGAAACGCATTATTTGACGCAAAAAGAAGGGCCTTCACCCCGTGCCATGCCCAAATTTACCTCAAAAAAGTGCCTGACCCTTCCTCACATTTCCACCTGTAATTTATATTTCACTGGCCTAACTTTGAAGCCATTGAAGAGGTGCGACCCCTCTCTCATTGTGTATTTATACAAGGTCATTTCCATCCTTTCAATCATCAAGCAAGTTCAATTCTCTCCTTCATTCAAGTGCAAATTTTCTCCAAGAGCAGATTGCGAATTTCTCTAAGTGCAGATTTGGATTTCAAGGAAGGGCAGATTATTATCTATTTTGCATCTAAAGTTGGTGCTGAATATTGGCCTTGTGATTGGCCTCATTGTAAAGAGAATTGTTGCCATTATTTCTATACATAAGAGAGATCTTTGTTGCTAGGTTTTTCTCCCTCAAGAGGAGGGTTTTCCCAGGGTATCTGCTATGTTGTTGTGTCTGATTTTTGAATTAATTTTCTGTGCATTAATCTGATCATTAAAATTTACAGAGACCATAATGGAAACTACTAAATGAACATATTTTTCATGATCTTTGGTTTCTTGTCTCATGTGTATAGTACAAAATTTTTATAATCATCTGCTCTTAATTCTTTATCATCCTTATATGCCAATAGAGTAGCTATTTCAACCATCCTGGATCTTGAAGCATCTTTAGATATGGTAGAGAGGAATCTAGGGTCCTTCCTATCTTTATGTATGTCTATCTTAGTCAAAATACTATGAATATATATTAGTATGGTTCTTATTCTTCCATTTTTATATACATAAATTTAATAAATTGGATGAATCAATTATAATATTGGCTAATATCCTAAATAATATTCAAGCATAATCTTTCATTTATCTCACTTTCTAAAATTTTGACTATGTACAATATTATTTGTATTATTCATTTCATGATTATTTAATGTAACAGTTGGTCTATAATGCCCTATACCATAAAATATTTGGTTGAATATATAGCCACCCAATATCTAGGAGCTTCAATTAAGGCACAAGGGAGATGAAATATGAGAATAATATTATTCTCTCAAAGTATGTAAATATACAATGAATATGAATTAAAAATTCAATGAGAACTACTTGGTTACATAGACCAAGGTGAGACATATGATTAGATGAAATTATGATATGTGTCTTAATATTATTACTTGAGACATAAAGTAATAAGTATCATAGTGTCTTAATATTATGACTTGAGACATAAAGTAATAAGTATCATATGTGTACCCTAAGTAAATTAGGAATAAAATTCATTCCTTTAATTAAAAAAAAATCCCCTCAAAAGGATAAATCCATCTATACTCTTCCATCATGTTGCAATTGATAAGTCCTTTTATTTTATTTTCTTTTCTTTTTGTTGGATGACTTGGGTTTCATCACCTAGTAGCAACCTAGAACCTTTATGTTACAATGAAGTATATAAATTTAATGACAGTGCAGGAGTCTAACTCACCCTTATGTTACAATGAGGAACATTTTTCATTAGGCTAAGCTTACAATAAATTTAATATCCTGCAAAGTGGTGGTGAATAGTGAGTTAGACTCCTGCACTATCATTAGATATGAACCTCATTCAATAGCTATGGGTCTCGCCAAGAGGACTATGAAAGTCCTAGAACCAAAATTTCCACTCATGTCCAACAATTATGCCATCTTATTACTACATTGATCCCATACAACTATCACTCCATCTCTCAAGGCTCAAATCAAGATAATTAACACTAACTATGGAGAGTATGATTTAAACAACACATTTTGTATCATCATGATCATATTATAACCATGATCTCTTGGTTGACCTCATCCTATAACTAAAATGACACAAACCATCATGCATTTTAGTACCAACACATTTGTCCAACATGGGTTACTAGATAATGAAGAAATTGAAGGTGCAACTAGCTCCTAGATTGATTGAGATAAAGAGTTCACACCATGCTTCCTAAAATAAAAATACCCACAATACTCCACATTTGTATGAACATGAAATGCAATGGCAAAGGCTTGGCTCAACAACTAGAGTATTCTTGATATACTCTTTATAGAAGAAAGTATCAAAACTTGATGTTTAAGATACATACCACCTTTAATAGGAATTTAATAAACTAAATGAAAACTCACGAATATTGTTGTAAAAGACATGTCTCCTAATATTGAAAATATTAAGGTCTAGCCCATCACTAAATTCTTTGATAATCTTGAAATTACCAAACTCTTCCATGAAACCTCCATTTGTACTATTGACTCCTAGTTACCTATCCCAAACTCATCAATTGGGAACAACAAGATCTTGTTTCTCTAGGTACATTTTAGAATGATGAGAATATCATTAAATTTATCGGGATATATAATAATATCCTTATATAACATCACAAGAAATGATTTTAAATTAATGAAAACTTATGTGAGGTATTAATCATTGAGGAAATTGACCTACTACCAATATCTCTATAGTGGCAAGATTGGTTAGTAATTAGTTGAATATAGACACGAGCATAATATTTTAACTCTAGATAATCTAGAGATCACTTATGTTGCAACAATCTTGAGACCCAAACAATAGAAAATTGTCATTTTTAAATATGATCAATAACAATCTTACACCTCATCCCTAATAATAAGATAAATCATTTTCCAACTTTTGTTGATCAAATTTAAGAATTACTCTCTATATGATACTTAATTTTAAGTTAATACAACTATTTGACAACCTTTGAAAGGTATTGGTTGCAATGCATGATATGTTGTAAAGCAAAAAAAACTGGAACAAATAATCAAAATGTCTTTGAACAACAATTATTGACAGTTAAATTATGAATGACAACCAAATAATTAGAGGTTTTTTTTATCTCAAACTCAGAAACAATTGTCTAGGAGAATTTTCTCCCAAACTGAACTCACAAAAAAAATTTGTATGCAGAAATTATTAAGTTAAAACGCACAAATGAAAGGCCCTCCATCTTCAATAGCTTTTGTGAAAATCCTGCAATCATAGTATTCAATGAGGTGACATCTTTTAAGGCATTTTGTCAAACAGTTTACGTGCTTTGTCTATGCTTCACATTTTTGGATGCATGTCTACCAGGGCAGATGCAAGTACAAATAGAATTCCTCTATCCATGTATGGCCATACCCTGTTCAAAGCTCTCATTTTAGCCGAGGCTGGGAGGATGCTGGCGAAGGTTGCGAAGACTGGCTTCACACTTACGAATTTGCTTTTGCTTGAAAATTTCTAAAGCCTTTTCAATAAATCCATTTTGTGCTTATCCTGCAATCATGGCATTCCATTAAACCACATTTCTTTGAAGCATTCGGTAAAACAGTTCACGTTCCTTGTCCATAGCTTCCACATTTTGGAAGCATGTCCACCAGACCATTTCCAACATCTGAGAAAGTCCCCTATCCCTTCTGATTTTATGGATATGTAAATTGTGGTCCAGAGCTCCCATTTTGGCACAGGCGTAAATTGATCGGGTTTGAGGCCTGTTTGTTGGATATGGTAAAACAATGCATCTGCCTTTTGAGGACACCCATGTCTTCTGTACGATGTAAGAGATTGTTTTATTCTTTTATGTGAACAAATATTTTAGGGTATCTACCAAACTTCCGCGCGGTAATAGTGTGTTTGAATTTGAACATTATTTTCTTTATGCACGGGGAACTGCTAACCGCTGACTATCACAACAATTGTTTAGCCAAACATATTTTGGAAGAGAAACGAAACAGTTTAAGCGGGCCCACATCCACACACTAAGAAGTCAAAGCTTAGTGTGTGACGTTTAAGCCCATCCGTCAAGAGGTTTGCGAGCAGGTACCTAGCATTAATAGCAGCCCTTGTAGCCTCATTTAGTATTCACTTATATACGTCCATGTGTGTCCATTTAGGTTAAACTTGAAACCGCGGGATTGGTGGAGCTGCATGATAAGAGAATATAGAAGTCGCGTGTGGGGAACAAATTTCTGAGGTAGTCCAGCTAGATCCATAAGCAAAATGGTTGATCAAAATATGGTGGAGATGATCAAGATGAAGTCAAACCATGTCCTTACAAAAGCAAAAGAAAGCAAGTCAAGCCAATCGGGAGTTCAGTTGGAAATTTGTTTTCTCCTAACCACAACTAGAAAAAGAGTAATCTATGTAAGTAGTGATATCGAAGGAGGGTGGTAACACAGTGCAGTGTGCTATCTAAAATTTACTTAAGGAGATCCTTGTAAATTTGTAATCGGACTTTAGATAAGGATCCTTGTAAATTTGTAACCAGACTGCATTGGGTTACGTTTCTTCTTCGATCATCAGTACTTCCACAGCTTGACTTTTCTTCTAGCGGTGGTGTAGCAAAAAACAAATTTGTAACCCTTTCTTCTTCAATCGTCAGTACTCACCACCTTTTCCAACTTAGATCACACTTGAAATCCGTCCATTCCAACCAATCCTGGAAGTTGTCACGGGGACTCATGCCTTCAAATTTATATTTATATTTATTAACAACAAAACTCTATATGCAACCACACCATCAGTTATGACCTGGTTTTGAAGAAAAGGACTATTTGTTCTTCAGGTAAATCTTCAACCATTTTCGAATCGGATCAGTTTCTATGACATCATTTTTACATCTGGATTAGTTTGGCCACTGGGTTTTTCTGCTTATTTTCATCCTTACTACTGCTTATAGATTACCAGTGGTTGGGTTTGAAACTCTGTATTATCATGCATGTGTGACTGCGATATTTTATTCTCATTCGAAGCTCAAAATAGACCAATCTCATTACCCTAAGTTGTACAATTTTCTAGATACATCCTGTAGACATGCAAAATATACTGATTGACATTGTGCACTTGATCCGATTAACTAACATTGTTTCGTCTTGAATCACCTCTTCAGCTTATCATCACTATTCATCCCTTAATTAAATAAATAAGTATTTATCTAATTAAGTCATCATCTCTTGTTAATTAAATAAATCAATTTTATTTAATTAATTTTGTAATCCCCCTTTTAATTAAATAATATATTTTATTTAATTAAATATCTAAGTCATTCTATTAAATTAAATCAATATTTATCCAACATCATCCCTCTTTAGTTAAATAAATCAAAATATTTATTTAATTAAATCTAAATCATTATTCCTCTCTTTTTTATTTAAATTAATTTAAAAATCTAAGTCAAAAGTCAAAATCAGCTAATCTCCTTTAAATTAATCAAATCATGATTAATTTAATCCTAATCACTCTTGAATCCTCTAGATTTTGCAACTTGCACATAAAAATCAATTTAATTGATTTATAAATCATCTATTTTCATTCAAAAAGGCATCCAAGATGGAATATTCCTCAAATTTGAAATCTCCCCCCAAAAGGACTTGTCCGTTTCAACAAAGCAATAATTTTATATTACATGTCCTTTGCCTTGAGCCAAGTGACATTTATTATTTTCCCTTCCCTCTCACATGTCATCTCATCAAATTCAAATTTCAAATTGATCAAAATGTGCTCAAGCTTCCTCCATTCACATGTTGACAAGTGGCATCATGCCATTGGATGAAAATTAATCCCATATTGCTCTATTTTTAACATTTATCCATCTGAGCATTCTATAAATGAAGAGCTCATCCTTCATTTTATTCATCCACAATTTGAGTAAACTTACTCTACTCAAATCCATAGCAATTTATCATCAATTTCATCCAAGCATAGTTAGGTTTTATGCAGGTTTTCATCTTGGAGCATACATCAAGCATCAAAAAAGT
The DNA here is from genome assembly GCA_007258455.2 of Sequoia sempervirens. Classification (NCBI taxonomy): domain Eukaryota; kingdom Viridiplantae; phylum Streptophyta; class Pinopsida; order Cupressales; family Cupressaceae; genus Sequoia; species Sequoia sempervirens. Next base: position 7,924 of record VDFB02059687.1, on the reverse strand, counting down.
GGATCACTCTTCATCACATATCAACTTTGCATCATTGGAGTTGGGAAAGGGCCAATTTTACATCAAATTGGTACCAATTCCCTCAAGAGATTAGGAGTTTGTTGGCTTTAGAATAGATTTTGATATGCTTTCAAGTTTCATTGTGTTCTTCCTTTCATTTTCTATCTCTTTTGCTATTCAAATTAATTTATTGAGGAATCCTTATTCTTGCTTGCATTTGATCTCTTAATGTATTCATTTGTTGTGTTTTGCAGGTATTTGGATTAGGGTTCACACATCCCAAACAACTTGTAAACCTTTTCAAGATCGGTTTGAACTTCTCGGTTTATTGGCTGCCATTGCTTCCTTGATTGATTGGTAATTTAGGAAATTCATCTTAAATGTGTTATAAGACATGTTTCTGGAAATGTATTTAAATCAAACACAATACCCTACAAAATTCAAGGCATATTTATTATCTTATTTTATATTTTGCAATAATATTCACTGCAGAGCTCTCTTTTTAATGAGTAATACAACAACTCTAATGCATGTGTGATTGCAATATTTTATTCTCATTCGAACCTCAAAACAGACCAATCTCATTACCCTAAGCTGTGCAATTTTCTAGATACATCCCAAAGAACTTGTAAACCTTGTCAAGATCGGTTTGAACTTCTCGGTTCATTGGCTACCATTGCTTCCTTGATCGATTGTCAAAAGACGCTAGTTTAGGAAATTCATCGTAAATGTGTTATAAGACTGTGTTTCGTATGATATCTATAAGAAATCTTAATATATGAGTACGTGTTTCTGATTGTAACTGTGCAGGATTTACTCATAAGTAGAAATATCAAACTTCCTTATCTAGTATAAAATTAGTTGTATTGGGTTCAATGGATAATCTAGATATTGTCTCTAAGTCACCTCCATGGTAGTTTTGGACAAGAGTTATGACCTTGAAAAAATGTGGTATTAAAATAAATGACTTCATGATGAAAGCATTTTTAGTTTTCTGATAAGGTTGTCCTTATTCTACTATTTATAGAACTATTATCATAAGCAATCAATATTTTCTTAATAGATTTTTGTCTTAGATGTATACCTGAATGAATTATAAAGAGACAAATATGATAGCTACATTTTTTATTCAATTATTGCACTATAATGTACCCTAAAACAATACCCTAATTTTATTAAAATTGAATTAAATTGCAGCATATAAAACTATTTACAACTATGTTTTGTTAATGAGTTTTCTTTATTATCATCAATTTATACTATCATATCAAATGAAATTATTTAGATCTTAATGACAAGGGTCTAGTTAAAAAAACATCCAAATTTTTCTCATTTATTCTAGGTTTCAATGTTCAAAATTATTTTATGTTCATTCCATCCCTATGTTTATCACTTGTAGGATGATTCATTTATTTTAGGCCCATATCACCAAATATTCATTTCCCATCATTGATTTTGTCTTGAATCTAATAGTTCTCATTGCTTTTTGGGAGCTAAAATATATCATGCTTTTAAATGTTCATCAATCCTAGAATTCATTTTAGATTGTTGATCTCCATTGATCTATACTTGCCTAAAATATTGCTTTTGGCTAGAAGAAGTGTGATATTTAGCAAGATTTTAGAAAAGAAAGGATAAATTAATAGTTCAAAATGAATTCTACTTTGATGAAAACTTGAAAGTGTGTGCACATTTTAGCTCCCAAAAAATAAATGAGAATTGTTTGATAAGAAGAGATCAACAATCTAGAAGGAATTTTGGGCTGAAGTGCATTTTAACTCCCAAAAAACAAATATAATTATTAGATTGTAGATGTATTTATAGTTTTGAATAGTGCCATTATATAAAAATTTCCTTTATCTGGTGTTGATTTAAAATATCTAGCTCATGTGAGTTCCAATGCTTTCTCAATAGTATATTTGTGTTTAACATTACCTATTGAACTTGCAAAGAGGGCATTGCCCCTTGAACCTACTAGAGGTTGCCACTCTAAGGACCTTGCTTCAAATTTAAGAAAAAAAGAAAAAGTATATTGGGGGATTGTGTTGACAAAGATATATTTTTAAAGCAAGGATGGTAATTAATTTTCATAACTATTGTTTCTTAGGTTTTCTTACAAATTTCGATTGATGTGCATAAATTTCTCAATAAAATTAATATATTTCTTAAAAAAATGAAAGATTTGCCATTAAGAATTAATATCTTTTTCCAAAATAAGGAAAGCTTGGCAAGATTTTATAATAATTTATAAGGGTAACTTCTTAAAGTTATCTCTATTTACAACCTTAGTGCCATTTGATCCATGTTAATCTTCGTTTTTTGGTTCATGAGTTCCTTTGATCTTGTATAAGGGTTGAGGTCCTTCCAAAATTCTTTTTTAATCTTAATGAAAATAAAATAAAATGAATCACACACTATTACCAATATATCATCAACATCCATAATTATCATTTTATTAGTATTTTTTGTGGAGATAATTAATAAATATTAATGTCATTCAATTTGAATAACTAATTGAAACACTAAAACACAATATTTAAAGGCTCAATAGCTTGGATGCTATTTTTATAAGCTCCTCATAGCCTTTTTCCCTACTTATCTAATATAAAATCCACACAGTAGCATAATGCCTATCCCTATTTATCCTGCAACAACATTCCACTATCCTATCTATCCTGCAAGGGCATTCCACATGAGTTCGCTCAATCCTCCAAGGGCATTCCACATGGGTTTGCTCAATCCTGCATGTATCAATCAATACACCAATAAAATAGTGTCAAATATCAAAACCACATTATCTCATAACAAGTGAGCTTTCACTACTTTCTATAAAGCACACTAAATGTTGTTGAGTTGTATCGTAGGAAGTCTTTTAAACAAGTTCTAAACTCTAATAAAGTTTTTAAAATTCTAAATTGATATTTTCATTGCTACTTGTATAGGAGTAATATTTATGGAATATGTTGTGTTAAACATTTCAATGACTCTAATATGTGCACTATTTCTTAAAACAGTCCAAAAAGTGATTCTACCTGTTTTTGATGCTCAAGAATTCATAGTTCATTCTTCTAATCACTTTTAATTCCTATGATCAGTCCCAAGCCATACAAGAGGCTAGACATTAGCAAAGTTACATAAATAAATGACACAGAGCATCCACAATTAAAGCAGGCCCAGACAAGATATTAACATTAAAGCAAGAGAATGCATCAAACACAACAAATAAAAGAGTATTTTAAAAACTAGTGAATGATTAGTTTCCACTTCTTAAGTTTCTTAAACTGCAGGCATTTGATGCTAGAATATTTAGGTTTTTGTTGCTTAAAATGTAATCTACCCAAAGAAGAATATGACATTTCACAATATAGTTTGGAAAGCAGAGGCTAAAAACAAGCTGCTGGACAAAGAATTATAAAGATCAAACATATGAAAGTGGCATCTTCACATGTTAGCAAATTTTGGCATTGTTGGACCTATGCTACTTCTAATGCAACATCTTGAGCTTCTTATCAGTATGCAATAGGTCAGTTCAATTTAGACATTGGACTGCCTTTAAGATTTGAGTTAGTCATGCTAATTTCTTATAACCCAGCTACAGATTAATTGCACAATAAATTCACAGAATATAATTAAATATCTGATTTATAACAATTAACACATTGGGTTAAATAACAACTAATAGCAATGGAAGCAAAAATAACAAGAAGCCAATCACAAAAAGATAATAACATAGAATTACCCAGGAAACCCCAATTTGGGGAAAAACCTACAAATGTTGGATCTTCTATTTGGCCTAACAACAAACTTTTCTTTTGAAAACACAATATGAGTTTGCTACAACAATCGTACATATATAGAGCCCAACTACTTTACTTAGCGTGCAAGAAAAGAATATTTCCTTGCTTTCTTTGGCTTTAATTACACATAAAATCACTCTTGGATTTATCTTATCCTCACAAACTCGAAAACATTCTATTAAAGAATAAAAAACTACTATTGTTGAAAATCCAACTCAAATTGCTTTAAAGCATATCTAACTCGAGTTGCTTTAAAGTGATTTAAAGCATATCCAACTCAAGTTACTTTAAAACAAATCCACATCCCACCTTTCAAGCTACAAAAATCAACACTCCCTCTTAGTGAGGAAGGTGTTTTGCACCCAACTTGTCCCTGAAGAATTCAAACTTGCTCTTCATCAAGGCCTTTGTTAGGATATCTGCTATTTGTTCGTCCATAGGAATGTAAAGGAGCTTTACTATCCCCTTTTCCACACAATCTCTGATGAAGTGGTACTTGATCTCAATGTGCTTTGACTTGTCATGAAACATTGGATTCTTAGAGAGTTTGATACAACTTTGATTATCACAGTAAATGACTATAGGATCCAACTCCTAATCAAAGAGCCCAGCTAGAAGTTTTTGAAGCCAAATAGCCTCACATGTAGCCATATTGGCTGCCATATACTCGGCCTCTGCAGAACTCAACGCAACTGAATTTTGTTTCCTGCTATACCAAGAGACTGCTCCTGATCCCAAACTAAAAGTACACCCTAAAGTGCTCTTCCGATCAGCTATATTGCTTGCCCAATCTACATCGGTAAACCCCTCAAGCTTCACTCCATCCTACTGAACATACTTCAGCCCATAATCAACTGTGCCTCAGAGATATCTCAAAACATGCTTCACAGCTATCTAGTGCACATGTTTAGGTTCCACCATAAACTAACTGAGTGAGTTCAATGCAAAACAAATGTCTGGCCTAGTGTTGAATAGATACATAAGAGAGCCTATCAACTGTCTGTATAAAGTTGGGTCCACTGCCTTTGATCTAGAAGCATCAATCTTCTTCCAATTGGTCACAAGTGGTGTTGACATAGGCTTATAGTTTTCCATCCTGAATCACTTCAAGATATCAATTAAGTACTTCCCTTGTCCAAGAAATATTTCTCCCTCTTTCTGTCACAACTCCAATCCTAGAAAGTAATGCATCAACCCCAAGTCCTTCATCTCAAACTCTCCTACAAAATCCCGCTTGCAGTGTGCTATGAGCTCCTCTGACCCTGTGAGAAATAGGTCATCAACATATAACAACAATATGAGAAGTTCGCCCTTCACCTAAACATAGTACAGGTTCGGATCCGCCTCACTCTTGATGAATCCCACACTCTACAAGTAATTGTCGATACGTGAATACCACGCCTTGGGAGCTTGCTTGAGTCCATACAATGCTCTTTTCAACCTACATACACGAGAATCCCTCTCATGTGCTTCAAACCCTTTTGGTTGCTCTATGTAAATCTTTTCCTCAATCACCCAGTTGAGGAAGGTCGTCTTTACATCCATCTGATGAATCCTCCAACCCATTTGTGCTGCTATAGAAATGATAGCTCTTATGGATGAGTACCTGGCTACTGGAGAAAAATTCTCATCATAGTCAACTCCTTCCTTCTGAGAAAACCCCTTAGCCACAAACCGGGCTTTGAACTTTTCCACACTACCATCTGCACACATGCTTAATCTTATACAACCATCTTGAGCCCACCACAGACTTATCTTCTGGTCATGGTACTACCTCCCACACACTATTCTTCATGATGGAAGAATACTCTTCCACCATGGCATCCCTCCATACTTGGTGTTTGGACGCCTCTTGAAAGCTGGAAGGCTCTACTTCAATTAATTCACTCATAAGTGCCACATACTCAAAATAACGTCTAGGAGCCCTTCTTTGTCTGACTAAATCTTGAGGATCACCTACATATTCTTGAGCTGCTTTCAATGTCTGCTCAATTGCCCTGTTTCTACTCAAGTCTCAGTAATAGGAATCTGAGGCTAAGGAATTATTTGTTCCTCTATCTAATCACCCTGCTCGGCCTGCTTGCTCTGCTCTCCAGCTTGTGTGACTGAAGTTTGAAGAATTTGTGCTACCTCAACTATGGATGATTGTTCCTCATTCATCAAGTTGCTTGACTTCTAGAGAGCCCTCTCTTCCTCAAACTTCACATCTCTGCGAACCACTGTTTTCCTAAGAGCAAGAATGTAAACCCGATAAGCCTTAGAAATTTCACTATACCCAACAAGGATACCCTTCTTTGCAGTAGGTTCCAACTTGGTTCTCTTCTCAAGAGGAATGTGGCAATACACAAGGCATCCAAAGATGCGAATGTGCCCCAAATCTGGTTTCTTACTAGTGAATGCCTCTTCTGGAGTCAACTTTCCCAACACTTTGTGAGGGCTCCTATTTTGCAAATACACAGTTGTATTGCAAGCTTTTTCCCATAAGAACCAAGGCATATACTGATCATGAAGCATGACCTTGGTTGCTCCAACTGTAGCCCTATTCTTCCATTCAACAACCCCATTTTGTTGTGGGTTGTACGAAACTGTTAACTCTTTCTTGATACCTTCTTGAGCACAAAAATCTTTGAAGGCATTCGAGGTATACTCGCCTCCATTATCAGACCTTAGTATCTTGATCTTCTTCCCAGTTTGGTTCTCCACGAGAGCCTTAAACTCTTTGAACCTACTAAAGACCCCATCTTTATTCTTCAGAAAATATATCCATGTCTTCCTGGAGAAGTCATCAATGAAAGTAACAAAATACTCATATCCATTCAAGGATGTTGTTGACATGGGCCCACACACATTTGAATGTACAAGATCCAAAATCCCTTCGGATCTAGTGTCACTGGTTGGAAAACTGGTCTTGGCATATTTCCCAAGAGCACAACCCTTGCACACCTCATGTTTTTCTGTCTTCATCTCAGGCAGCCCCATTACTATTTCCTTAAGAATATTAAGTGCTACATGGTGAAGGTGATCCATCCTCCTGTGCCACAATTCTCCTATCCCTTTACAACTACTAACCAACGCATGTGCTGGCTCAAACTATAGCCGAAATAAGCTACCATGCCTAACTCCAATCACTTTTGCAATCTTGGAATCTTTGGGACGAATATAGACTTTTCCCCTCTCAAAGATCACGATGTAACCCTTGTCTTCCAAAGCAGAAACTGAGATTAAATTCTTTATCATGATAGGGACATATGACACATCCTCCACCAACAAAGGTTTGCTAGACTCCCTCTGAGACTTGACGGTGCCAATACCAATTGCATGGTACTTGGCATTGTCTCTGAGCTCAATATAGAAATCCAACTTCTTCTCCTCCAACTTGGTGAAACATTCTCTAACTCCCGTCATGTGGCAAGAAGCTCCACTATCAATATACCATACCCTATTGGCAATTGAACTTGAGAGACAGGTGATGAGTGAAAACTCATTCTCAAATTGTGATGCAAACTCATCCACCTAAGCTATATCAGAAAATTGCTTCTTCTGCTTGTCCTTATTTTTCTTATTCGGACATTGACTAGCATAGTGACCCATCTGATGGCAGTAAAAACATTTAATCTTTCTCAGATATTTCTTCTTCCCACTCTTGGAAGAAGAACCTTCCGATTTCTCTTTATTGGACTTCTTACCCTTGCTTGCAAGAGCAATATTTTCTTCATCTTGACCCTTCTTCATCTTATCTCCTCGATGAGCACCTTCACAGATCTCCTCCTAAACAAAATCATCCCAAAGTATTGCCCAATTAGGTAGCCGATCTCTACCGACAACACACTTGACAAACACTTCCTAGTGCTTCGAAAAACCATTCAAGGCTATACACACCAACTCATCTTCATCAATCATCTCTCCAATAGCAGCAAGCTCATCCCTGACCTGTGTCAGCTTGGACAAGTAAGAGGTCACACTCTTGCCTTTGGACATCTTAGTATTATGTAATTTTTCCTTGAGCATCATATTACAACTCTGATAGTCACTCTAATAAAGTTTTGTGAGCATATCCCACATCTCCTTGGTAGTGTCTTTCCCTAATAAATAAGGAATTAAATGATCTCTTACTCCATCTAGGATAA
>VDFB02059686.1:0-61775 GCA_007258455.2 Sequoia sempervirens | reverse complement strand
TTTGGTTAATATTTAGTAAGGGAGGTTGTATTTGACATTATAAAAGTATTTAATGTGGGCTGGTCTTGGATTTTTTACAACATGGGCTCATTAGGAGAGTGCACTTAGCTATTTAATATTTTGAGGTCTCATCAAATGCATTTAATATTATAGAACCATTATATTGGACGTTGGATCTCATAGAAGACCTTGAAGCTTAGAAATGTATTGTAATATTTCAAGTTGTTGCATACTTTATTATTAGAAAGTTTTGAAGGTTGTATTTTTTCAAAAGAGTTTTTCCAAGATAAATGGATGTATCATACTCTTGTGTGATTGTTTCATTATGATTTTTAATTCTTAGTATTTCTTAATTTTGTTGTTATTTTAAACATAGACTAGATAGAATGACTTATGATGCTCTTCTCAAAATTAATTATGATGATTGTTTACATATTTCCTTTAAAAAATAGTAAACAAACAAGAAATATAAATTTTATATACCTTAAAATTAAAATTTACGAAAAATCAATGCACATTCTCCATTGTAAATGTAAAACATAAATGCTTTATTCCTTCACCTTAAAAAAATATATCATTTTAATTTATTATTTCTCAACCATTTTAAATTATTAAAGAAAACTGTGTCAATTTATACTTCATGGAAGAAAAAAAATAAGGGGGGCGGTATTGGCTTAAGCAACCCGTTTAAAGAATTTTTTATTATTATGTGACGAGGAGTAGAAGACAATAGTGTATCTCCACTAAAAGAGGAACCTACCCTGAAGATAGTGGGCCCTTGCCTGTGTTGACACAGATATTCTACTCAGTTGAACATGTGGGATTCAATGCGCCTGCCCCCTCTGCATTTTTCTCGCCTACCTCTTGATCATCCTTGCGACATTTTTTTCTTGTGTCCTTGGTTTGAGACTCCTCTTCCATATCTCCACAAGATGTGGGTGGAACTGGAAGAATTTCCCCATTTTCCTTAATCTTGGCATCCATAGCACAAATCACATCATTCAGCGCTTCACAAGGGTCCTCCACTTTATTCATCAAAACCTCTATAATCTCTGCACTAGTCATTTCCGCCCCAGAATTAATCTTTTCCTCCACACCTGCAAACAGAGGATGGTCCTCAACCTGTAAATAATTAAAGGCAAGCGATTTGAAAACGGGGAAAGTGCAGAAGGAGAGCAGGATGTGCATGTCCATCCGTCCACATCTGAGAAGGGCGGGATCGAACATTTCCTTGTGATTCGTTGTAAACACAATGATGCGCTCCTCTCCACAGCACGACCACAGCCTGTCGGTGAAGTTGAGCAAACCAGACAACGTCATGCTGCTCCTGTTTTGCTCTTCTCCATCACGTAGTGTACGAGACGAAACTCTCGGAGACAGATTGAGCGAGCAATCGATGTCCTCAATAACAATCAGAGATTTTTCTTTGGTCTGGGTGAGAAGCGTGCGGAGTTGGGTGTTGTCGTACACTTGCGTGAGCTCCAGATCGTAGACATCGTATCTCATGTAGATAGCAATGGCAGCGATAAGGCTTGACTTCCCTGTTCCGGGAGGACCGTGAAGAAGGTAGCCGCGCTTCCAAGAACGCTCAATTCGTCTGTAAAACTCACGTCCGTTTTTAAAGCGATCCAGATCTCTGAGAATGGTGGACTTGAGAAGTGGATCGAGAGAAAGAGAGGAGAAGGTCGAGGAGTGTTTGAAGGGCAGTCCAGTCCATCCGTCGCCCCCCCGCCTAGAATGTCCTGTATTGGTATACAGTGTGAGATCTCTGTTGAGTAAATTAAGCTCTGCGGCACGGTTTGCAATGAAATCGAAGTAAGAACAGAGGAATTCTTTGCCTGGCTGTGCCACTTTGAGAGTAAAGCAGCGCCTCTCGTTCATTGCATTTCCACCACCACCAACAACTCGCCCAGCTGTGCGCTGCTCAAGTTGGGCAGTGTGAGTCCAGCATAGGGTTACTCCTCTGAAGCTGTCCTCCACTACCTCATCAAACGCTGGGCAGAACCCCAAATTGGTCGAGTTCCTGGCACGAAACACAGTCAGTCTTCGAGTACGGCTAATGCTATCCAGGCAGTCGAGATAACGTTCAACATTGTGATACAGCTCATTCGCATTGACTCCAAGACTATCCTTGTATTCTGGAATTTCCAGATAGTAATAGCAGGGACGAAAATAATCCTCGATAGATGATAGCCATTGCATTAAGATTTGGTGCAGATGGTGGGGAAGAATGTTTTGCAGGAGAGTGAAAAGGCCGATAAATGACCATACTTTTGCAATCAATTCCTCCATCATCCTCGATAGATGATAGCCATTGCATTAAGATTTGGTGCAGATGGTGGGGAAGAATGTTTTGCAGGAGAGTGAAAAGGCCGATAAATGACCATACTTTTGCAATTAATTCCTCCATCATCCTCGATAGATGATAGCCATTGCATTAAGATTTGGTGCAGATGGTGGGGAAGAATGTTTTGCAGGAGAGTGAAAAGGCCGATAAATGACCATACTTTTGCAATCAATTCCTCCATCATCAACGAAAATGGAGAGAGCCTTTTAAAATGAATATGCGGCGGGATTATCTCTTTCGTTTGGACAAACCCAGACAAAGAACTAAATGTGTTGAGAGCCTTTTAATGTGGTAAACAGATGAGAGAGGGAAGCTTGATGGGCACGCTTTCTCAGCAAGGAAGCGTGCCCATCAAGCCCATTGTTTGAATTTTAACGCAATGTTTGACTTGGTATTTAATATATCAAGCGCGGAAATCTTCAACGCGTGTATAGCTGGACTGCATTTGGTGATTAAAGCTTCAAATATATGGTTATGGTAGTCCAATGTAAAATAGGGAAGGCGTAATCAATCACATAATTATATTGATCAATATGCAATAGAAGAGTGACCGTTAGGGAGTATTTGTAATGCATTAAATGTTATTATATCAATATAAAATTTTATTATAATTTGTACTAATAATTATGTGAGAAAATATATACAATTGTGACTACATTTTCCTAAATCACTATAAATTAATATGGAAACATAATATTGTAGAGATGTACATTATTAGACTCTTTTTACACTATACAAGATGCAGATATGTAATATTTGATGTTCTGAAATACTCTATAGACTTTTCCAAACTGAAATTTTGGTTTGGCAACTAACCCTTTACATGTAGAAGTCACTAGTCTATGTAGATTTGTCATTTTGACACCTAACTTGTAGATGGGAGACTCAAGATGATAAAAACTTGGAAGATGTGACAAAACCCAACATTCCTTGCACATAACCATCCATTTATCATGATTCACGTTTGAAGCATGAAAACCATTGGAAAATGAGTTAAAAAGTTGTGTGAAGAAAGGAGGAACAATTTTCAAACCTACAAATCATGGTCACATTAATGGCCCCTCTAGATCTAAAGTGATATGGTATGGGAGAGCCAATAAAGTTTGTTGAAGATGTCATCAACTGATTGTACGAATAAAATGAGCTTAGATACCCCATCATTATAAAAATTAGAGAACCTATTATGCTATGCATTATTCCCATTGAATATGCACTCTTTTGAATAAAATAAGGTTTCTACTTGCTTAGAACACACTTCTAATAGCTGTAGGGCCTTAACAAACTCATATGGAATTATAGGTCATCTAGGGGGTAAATGAGAATGACAATGAAAAAGCATGGTAGTTTCAAACTGTTAAGGGTCTAGGGTCAAGAATATGCCCCTAGTAGTACAAAAAAGAACATGAAGATAGTTAGGGAGTACCACTTTTACATGAGTGATGATCGATGTCATTCATTAGAGTATGTGTAATATTATTTTCAAAATTTTGGTTGAGTCCTTATAGGAAAAAGATGTTACAAAGGTTCAACATCTAATTTGGTCAAATAATTACACTAGTCAATTCAAGAATGCTTGTATATTTTATTGGTTGAAAAAATTAATGTGGAGAAGGGTATACCTCATATTTTGAGTTTTTTTTAAGTTGGGCATGGAAAAGGGGAGCATGATGGCACGGGTGCATGTGTAAATATAGATCCACTCAAAAAATAACTAAATATTAGAGGCGGTGCTACATTCAGTGATGCACCATTAAAATGGTAGAGGATCTACATAGGTAGATGGTGAAATACTTTATAACAGGTGAAATTAAATTGATAAAATTAACATATAATTGTTGATAAATGAAAATAAATTAAACATATATCTACTTATATATAGAAAATTATATATCTACTAAATATAAAAAGCCATATACCTAGATCAATGATGCTTCTTTGATTGTTTGACAAGAACTCATCGTAGATGTAGTAATTGCAGCTTCCAATATAGAACATGACAAGAATGTAAGACTATAAATGTATGTACGTATAATTATAATATATTTGAAATTGGCATCTAAATCACTACAATAAGTTCTATTTGTTCTAAATAAACTATTAATTCAATTAAAATTTAGTTCAATTACCTTGATCCTTTCTCATTTGTCTAAGAGTTAGTTTTTGAATGAGAGTTCCTTAGGACAATTAGGTGTTTTAGTATATGACATTGAAAACGGTTTCATGTCTTTCACATCTAGAGTAGACTACAAAATTAAAATAAGATCAAGATGTAAATTAATATGTATTTAATTAATTATAATTTAAATGATATGAATACAATAGAAACATTTAAACATGTACAAAAAGTTATACCATGTCTAGGCCAAATTCAATGGCCAAAAGAGTACCATGATGGAATTATATAAGAACATCCTCGATCATCAACTATTCAATCCCACTTAGATAAACATTAGTAATAATTTTTGTTATATTAATTTTGAATGAGATGCACATTGCACTATGAAATAAATTTAAGTTTTACTGGTATGTAAGATTGCTCTTCTTCTTCTTCTCTAGTCCTAGATGGATCTCCTTTTGTTTTTTCTTGACATGTCTCCACATATTTAGTACACCCTTCTGGCTTATCAATTGTAGGTGTTATATGATGGACCTCATACTTGTGCTTAGGGGAGGATCAATGGTCTCTTTGATAGGACATAAACAAATATGGCTACACATAGTGCAATGATGAGGCACACAAATGTGTGTATATGATGAGGTTCCACCAATATCAATTGATCCAGCAAGAGTATCAATATTAGATGAATGGAAAAATTGAGTAGACTATGTAACCAAATGGTCAATCAAATATTTTATGACCATGAGGCTCTTCATTGCTACATTCAAAACAATTTTTGGGTGGGCTATTGGAGGCATGGGAGAAATGGGAGGATAATTTATGAACCTTGGAGTTTTAGCATTACCATAGGTCTATCTTGGGGTATTCCTCTACCTACTTAGAATTATCTAAAGTCAAAATAATTTACATGTTTTTCTAAAACAAACCTTACATATAATTTGCAAAGAAAATAAAGAGGGACATCAAGATTGTTGTTGGTGGTTTATCAAACACCATCCACCAACAATACTAAAATTTTCTTGTAATACCCTCATGTGTGCACCATTTGATTGAAAATTTGTGTTTACATACATCAATAAGTTATCTATTTTTTGGATTCACAAAATATTGGGCTAATTGGGCTTTGAGTATTTCTAATTGTTAAACTTCATAAGACAAACTATTAGCATATTGGAACATCTTTGATTCTCTCCACTTTTGAAATGAAGTGTGTTGGCTTGTGAGGGATTTTACATGACTAATTACTGCCTCTAAGTTCAATGTCATCAAAATAATTGAGGGTGTTGATGATAAATTTCAACAATATTATTCAATTTAGTGGCATTTATATCAATTAAATTATGAATTCAAGGAGGGTTTGGTAGGGGAGGATTTGGTGGAAGATTTTAATTCTCAAAATTTTCAACCATTTTTAACCCTATCTATAATTAAAAAAATTAAAATTAACATAGTTTTTGACTAATTGTTACAATTTATAAACACAAACCTAGTTTATACAAATAAAATATGATAAAACAAAAGAATGATAATAAATAGAAAAAATGACTTACATGTGAAAAATGTGATGGAACTGTGTATTTAGTAGTAAATTTGATGGTAATCAAAATGGATATCTATTTGAAGTAGATCTTTGTTTCTTAAACATCCTTTGTCCACATGATGGACTATGCAAATGAATAGAAATTGTCTTTTTTTATATTTATAGATTTTCAAAATAGATTCTCATTTTGAAAAAAAAATTAAATATAAAAGTTGTTCAAAATGGATATCCATTTTCTTCAAAAATGACATTTTGATGTTTTTTTAAATATTATTATATTATATGGTATATAATATCATATATTAGTCTTAGATATTATAATATGATTTAAGTAATATATATTATAATAATATATGATATCATATAATATATATCATGTAATCTAATATATATAATATAATATCATATCATATAATATTCTTTATCAAATAATATAATATATATAATAGTATATAATATCGTAAATAATTATATTATTTGATATAATATAATAAATTAAGATATTATATATTAATTTGCAATATATATTACTTATCATGGGGATAACCCCGCAGTGCAATGACAAGTTGCAAGTATTACTGAAACTATTGTCCAATGTTTGAATCCCACCAATGGATGGTGGGACAAACATGCATTGATTGTTGGCTAACAGAGAATGGAGGAGTGGTGCTCAGAGGATAGAGGAGGATAAAAGAAGATCAGGAATTGTTGCGGGGTAAAAGCTAGAGAGATTGATGGAGAGGTGGAGCTAGCTAGGGTGTTCATATTCGAGTATTGTTGTTGGATCCTATAGAGAGCTTAGTGGGAATGCAGGAAGGGGAGTAGATAGAGGAGTGGCACTGGGTCTTGCATGGAGCTTAGCAGGAATGTAGGAAGGTGCAATAGAGGGATGAATCACGCCAGGTCCTAGAAGGAGCTTGGTGAGAATGTAGGTAGGCATAATAGAATGGTAGGGATAAGGTCCTCTGAATGTGGTCTCATTGGTTCATAGCTCTAGTCAAAAGTGATATAGGTGCTACCCCTTAGTAGCAATTGACCAAACAAAAACAATATATATATTAAAATTATCATATTATAATATTTAAGAATAATATATGATATTATATAAACATATAATATGATATTATATATTATATAATATAAAAATATATTAAATATTAAAAAGTAACATGCTTTTCCAACTAGATATCCATTTTGGGGAGCTTTTTATATTATAAATAACTCTCCAAAATGGATACCTGTTTCAAAAAAGCATGTTGGTTTTTTTAATATTTAATATATTACGATATTATATGATATATGATCTCATATATTAGTCATATATTTTATAATACAATAATTAATATATTATAGAACTATTAGACTTGATGTCATGTTTCCTTAAAGATCTTGAAGCTTAGAAATGTGTTATAATATTTCAAGTTGTTACATATTGTATTATTTTGAAGTTTTGAAGGTTATACTTTTTCAAAAGATTTTTCCCAAGAAAAATTGATGTCTCATACTCTTGTGTGATTGCTTCATTGTGATTTTTAATTCTTAGTATTTCTTAATTTTACTTTTATTTTGAAAATAGACTAGATAAAATAACTTGTGAACTCTTCTATTAGAATTAACTAGCAATCACACATTGGTGTGCAATGGGTACACTAAAAATGTGTAGAAGGTCAATTACAAAAAATATTGTTTTATTTTTTGCATACATTTGTGTAGTACATGAGGTCAATTGGTAGGCCATTTAGCTATATAAGAGAAAAATTGCACCCTTGCAATTTTACCTACATTCTTGCTTCCGCTTTAGTGTCCACTCCCTTATCATCTTGAGTAGGCTCATTTTAGCCCTTGCATCAACCTTTTTCCCTCTCAAGATGCTCCAGTATCCCTTTTTAGTAGCCACCCTCGTATGTCAATTTTCCACCAGACTTGGTGCTTTTCCCATTTCCGTCACTTTGTAA
This sequence comes from Sequoia sempervirens, assembly GCA_007258455.2. NCBI lineage: Eukaryota > Viridiplantae > Streptophyta > Pinopsida > Cupressales > Cupressaceae > Sequoia > Sequoia sempervirens. The sequence goes on along the minus strand of VDFB02059686.1, from coordinate 53,814 downwards.
CATGACGTGTCTAGAAACTAGCACATCACACAGATGTCCACGCACCACGCTAGCATCCTACGACATTTCAAATCTCAAACAACCATTTTTTTTGCATGTTTGCCACTTGTCAGCGAGTTTTGTCGGTGGTAACAGCTGGAAACAATCAAAAATAGTTGAAGAAGTCTCTTTTCTCTCTTTTTAAGTCATCCCTTCAACTCATTTTGGCTCTTTAAGTCCTTCTAGCAACTCTATTCTACCTCTAGCCTGACTCCACTAGCTCAGACTTGCTTGCATAGCTTCATATAGCTTGTTGTAGCATCTTCAAGCTCTCTCAAGCTCTCTTTACAACACCCTTTGGAACTTCATCTCCATCATTTCATGCTTGTGAGCATCTTGGGATTCCATGTCCCCTACCATTTGCATACTTGGTGATACAGGTTCTCCTCTTTGAGTGGGGTTTTCTTTTATCAACTCTTTTGTGATATGGGTTCTCCTCCTCAAGCGGGGTTTTCTTTTATCACATGCTTACTTGGTGGTGTGGGTTCTACTCCTGAGCGGGTTTTGCTTTCACCACATGTTTTTTCTATTTCAGTTACACTCTTTCTATCTTCTTGGGTATCCGTGGAGGTGGGAATACTAAAACAAGGGCTTTGACTAAGGCAAACCCCTATACAACCCCAATATTCTCCCCAGATATCACAATTGCAGGTTCTAAAGACATTTGTTTGGTGGAGGCTTCATTACTCACGTGGTTGCAAGTATTTCTTTCCTTTCTTCTCCTTGTCTTTATCATTTACTCTTTACTTTATCTCAATTCTATCACTTTATGTTATTTTCCTATATTCTATGGTTTTTAACATTCAGATAGAAGCATTCACTTGACTGTTTCTAAAACATTCTCATTCTCTAGTCCATATGAGATGCTAGTACACCTTTGAGACAACAACGCATCGTTAGAGATAAAGATATAGAGAACTAGAGAGATAGAGAGAGAGGGAGAGGGAGAAATAGAGGTAGAGTTAGAGATAAGGATATAGAGAAATAGGGAGGTAGAGAGGGAGATATAGAGAGATATAGAGGGCGAGATAGAGAGATATAGAGGAAGAGGGTGAGGGAGAGGGAGAGATAGACAAAGATATAGATGCCAAGATAGAGTGATAGACAGATAGAGATATAAAAAGATGTAATGAGAGGGGAGAGAGCTAGAGAGAGAAATAGACAAATATAGATGGAAAGGAGAGAAAAATATAAAAATAAGAAATATAAAGAATAATGATCCATTTTTAATTATATCATTGATCAAAGTTTACTTTTTTATATGATTAAACTTTATTTGACCCAATTTTAATGGATTGGATCATTTACTTGTGACACTTTAACCAAATTGATAACTTGTACTTTACATATGCACTCCCTCATAATATTATAATCTAACATATAAAAATAAAAATACATAATCTCATATTTTTTGTATATGTAAAATAAATTATATTTATTTAAATAGCATTAATTTTCCCTTGATTAATTAAATCAATTGTTTTGATTTAAAGTATTAATTATTTACATTTATGCATAAATTTTCTCCTTCCAAAAAATACTTGTATAATAATTATGTTTTAATTAAATATTAATAATTTACAAAATTATTGTAAATTTAAATATTTCAATAAAATATAAAAGATAACATGTCTAATTTTTATATTCCCCAATTCAAAGGTAAAATAATATGTAGTAAATAATATAATTGCATGTTAAAACAAAGACACAATTTTTTAAAGATATTTAATAAATAAAATAACTTTTTGATGAAGAGAAAATAATTCTATGTTTTTTTAATTTTAAATACATCAATTTAAAACATAATCCATCCTAAATAAAAATTTAATATAAACAGTTCAAACATCTTTTAGTAAGTATATTTAGGACATCTAATTAATAGTTATCAAACTCTAAAATGTAGATAGTTCCATTAAATGCCAACTTAGGGCATCATCAAAATTTAGAGTGGACCTCATGTGTTGTTAAAGTTGACTTATTTACTTCCTCATCTCTATTTCTATTTAATGATAAGTGAAAGGAAGATCAAGTTACAAACTGGCATGACATGGAAAGTGATTTGAACATATTATTGTAATGTGAATGTATCAATCTTAAAGCTTAAATTTGTTGATTGACTCAACATATCAAATGTAACACCCCACCGTGCGAACCCCAAAGGAACTAATAACAACGAAACAATTTTTTTTTTTTTAAGAATATAATAAATATACTTAAGTATTCTAACATAACAATGTATTAAGTTGCACGACTAATTCCATTGGGGTACCCGAGGTGACATTACTATTCTAAACCATAACAATGATAATAGATTAAACCATAATTAAACAATTATATAAATCTATTCATTCCCATTTCATCATTTAAAATATCTATTAAACAATAACCATATTCATAACATATGTACATATGACAACGAAAGATACTATAAAGATATGAAGCATTTATATTACCACAGACATAACACAACTATTACAAATGATCGTTCCTAAATAAATACATGGCCTGAATATACATTACATCTAAATGATAGTATAATATAACTTTCTGAACATACATCTCAATAACCACATATACAATTTACAACAAGGTCATCCCAACGAATTTGGGAGACAATATATCAATGAATACATTACATCTAAAGTATAACATACATCTGGTACAGAGAATTACTAGATCATCCACATCCACCAAACCCTGCAATAAAAGATACATCTGCAACAGAAAGGGAACCCAATGGGGTGCGAAGCACGTTCCACCCAACCACCCCTGTGTTGGGAGTAGACAAGGAAGGGTCCCTGACCAAGCACGTCTAACAGTAACACAATACTGAATCCAGATAGACAACTTAACATCAAAGACCACTTAGAAACTCAACAATGACAAATCCAAAAAGAACAACAACAAACCACTTCAGAACATAACAACAAGTCACAATCACAACATCAATGAAACTCAAGACATAATACCAAAGACTACTTCCAACAATGACCAAAGACAGATCAATAAATCACTTCCAGAGGACTTCAGTAAATCAACACAAATAGAATGTTAGATGAGAGTGTCATCACATGGTTTCACATGGATTATCTTGACAACCTATCACAAGGTGCCGCCTCCATCTCTACATGGATTCTTCAGACAACCAAGTTAAGGTGCCACCTCCATCTATGGTTCTCCTGACAGCCTATCTCAAGGTGCCACTCCATAGGGTTACTCATGTAGAGTCGTTAACCTTTTGTGAAGACAAGGCAACGACCTTGCCAACCATGACCTTCTCAGTCCCCTTTAGTCTGTGATAGCACTAACAAGCAGACGAGGCTTCAAATTTATCTTGTTAATGTTTAATCCCCACCCGTGGTTTATTACTTAAGTTATCACTGATTAATCTAACTCTACGTGGGTTACCCTGACAACCCCTTTGTGCACCGGGCCCCACTAGAGCCACTCTCTCTAGACACTCAAGCACATAAATACCCAATGCAATAGAATTGTACAACAAAAAATGTCGAACCAAAAACATGAATCCTCTGCGAGGCATAACCATCTCACTATAACATATTAAATATATCCACAAATGGTACAATCCAAGAGCAACTAAATCATAACCATGGTCAAAACCTAGATCAAGCATCACAAACACGAGATCACTATTACACAACAATAACCCTGCCTCTAGAAACTCCTAAACCATAACTTAAGTTCTTATAGCATGATACAATGACTCTAGGGTTTCCTACATGACCCAAATCTGAATTTAAGAAAATCAATATAAACAAAATGAATATTATCAATAGTGCATAAATCATAAACCAACGCCAAACCAACTACAAGAACTATAAATTTCACCCATTTCATAAATCAATATCTCAAAAAAGTTCATTTAAATTTTAAGCATATAGTTTGCACAATTATAATATAACATTGCATCTTTTAATTTTAACTAATTCAATTTAATAATACTCTCTTAGCATATTCCCTATTTCCTCAATTAATCTATATTATTATAAATTACCAAAAAATAATCATAATGAATTCTTATCCACAGCCCTATATATATATTAAAATCAAATAATTAAAATCCATTATATAAAAAAAATTAAATAAAAATTCACAATAATCTATATATATAATCCACACACATATATATATAATATTAATATATTATAACATATCTATATATATTAAATAATATATAATTATATATATATATATATATATATATATATATATATATATATATATATATATATATATATATATATATATATATATATATATATATATATAAACTATATATTTGTATATATATATATTAATTAAATATATATATATATATATATAAAACATAATAAAAATAAAATAAAAATTGAAATTTAATTCAATAGACTGCATAGCTCAACCACCATGGGGCCGTGGGTGGTCTGACCCGGAGCATTAACCCAATAAAATAAATATTTTATTTATTTATATATTTTAATTTTTTTTTTTTAAATTCCTTTGCAATTAAATCCTTGAAACCAATAAAGACATGTATGCATAAATTTTATTTTATTTATATTTTTACTATAAATTTTATTTTGAAACTAACACCTGACTCTGACTCAGGGTATAAATAAATATACACATTTATCTTTTATTATTTTAAGATATTTCTCCATACAAGGCACAAAAATTCAAAAATGTTTATACAATGAATGAATATATATATATGTATATATTTTATAAAATTTAATACTCACAATATAAAATATAAAATCTATTCTTTTTATTACCAAATAAAAATTACACATGAACAAAATTGTAACATAAATTTGTTTATATATATATATATATAACAGAGATTCATAAGAACAATATAAACAAATAGATTTTCACTTCTAATCACAAAAACCTCTTTCAAAGAAAACATAAAGAATTCATTTAAAAAAAAAAGACACAATAGTCAGATTTCATTTATGAAACAATATAATAATAATAATAATTTAAAAGAAGAAAACTTGGAGTCTTCCGCCCGATGCAAAATCCTTCTGTAGCCTCTTATCGAATCCTTTCCTGTACCTCTTTTGATTCTGTCTTTTCTTCAAAGCAATTCCCCCTGGAGTCCTTCGTCTGGTGAAGAATCCAGCACAATACTCTTCTTTTGAATGTGGAACCCCTCTGTAGCTTCTTTTCCTATTCCTATCTTTAGCTCACTTCTGAATCTATCTTTTCTTCAATCACAATAATTTTTCCCAGAAAACTCAAAACCAAAACTATTTTTCTTTTTAAGATCCAAAACAACAGAGAAAAAACTTCTCTGTGTGAATAATCTCCTCATAAAAATAATAAATCAAAATAAAGATTCAATAAAGCTCTTCCGCTTTCTTTTCTCAAAAATCCTCTTTTCTTATTGGTCCTTTTCCCAACTTTTAAAAGCACAACTTATCTATAATTTTAATTAAAATAATTTATTTAAATCAAGATATTATCTGCACATGATTTTTCTCTTTTATTATTAATAAAATGATAATATTTAATTATCCTCATCAATATTAATTTTAAATAATTATTTATATTTTTAATTAACTAATTCACTTTTAAATTTACAAAATATTTAAATTTAATATTTTACCAACTTACAATTAAATCAAAACAATAAGACAACTTTAATTAATTATCTTATCAAATAAAATTAATTAATTAAACACTAACCATAAATTAATTAAAAACTCAACAATCAAAATACATAACAACAAGAACAACACTTCAGTCATGACACAACATACAACAGGATGACGGACTTGGGACGGGGACACTTCCAAACCTACTCCCTTTTTCAACTTTTACCCATTGGGTTAATTTATTGCTCGCCCTGTCCTGCCGAAGCAGGTGGAATCGAGACTTATTCCTGCAATCCTGCATCCAAATAAACGTCAAGTAGCACATGTATATATATAATCAAACATCCTATCGCGAGAAGGAATTGCAGTGTAGCAGGGCACTCGTGAACGAGTGATGCTACACTGTCCTCTCACCTAATCTATTCTAACAATTACAATATCCATGACGAACTAACATTTCTAACCAAATTGATCATAAAATAACATGATACTTAACTACTGCATCATAGCTAATTATTAAACCATTGCATTATAAAATAATACTGAATTCAAATAACATGATCACCATAAAATCATCACATCGACACTATTTATTAAATCATTGCATCATAATATAATTCTGAAAATCAACTAAAATAACCAACCATAATGTCATATCAAATGATCAAGTTAAAGCATAGAAAATAATAAGTTTAAACAGAGGGGTATTACATCAAACAATTTTTTTTGTAATTATATATTTAAAACTATTTAATTAAATATACCTTATTTTAAAATAAATTTTATTTTTAATAGAAAACAATGATTGTTTTATTATTTTTAAAAATATATTGATTTATAACAAATATAATTAAATAAATTACCATCCGTATTAACCCATGAAAAATAAAAAACTTTAAATTGATTCTTTATACATTATAAGCAACACTTGATTAAAAAACTCCAATAAAAAATAAGTGTTTGTTAAAATTTACCACTTTTAAATAATAATTTACTATATATACTTAATATTTATTTTATATATAATACATATAATTATAAATCACAATGTACATATATGTAATGGTTGAGTTTGCATATTTATGCAATTATTTTTGTAGTTATTTTAAGAGAATGATTCAATATATTTATATCTTTATAAATGACATACTTTTGTGTAATGCTTTGTTCATTCTTTTGACCTTTACATATTCTTATATACACATATTTGCATACATTTATTGGCATTCAATCTATTTCTACACATCCATCTATATAGACCACATAATTGGATGTTCCATGATTGTAATTTAATTGATTGATTGAATTAATAAGAATGATGTATATTCCTTGATTATTCCATTAAAAAAATTCAATTCTCATTAAAATACTTAACCAAATTCTAACCCTTAAATAACTTTAATAAATTAATTTTCTTCACTGTAAATTATAAATTAAATCATCATTCATACCAACAAATTAAAGAAAAACACTACCATTTTCTCAATTTTAAATCTGTTTTGATTATGATAAAATTGGAAGGGCCATACCCATTACAAAATAGTCATCCAGTAGAAAATTTTAAATCAATTTTAAATCTGCTAGTCTATAAATTAACCTTTTATTTTTCTCTCCCTAACTTTGTGTCTAAATGAACCAGATTTAATAAAAAAAATTCAAAATAAAATAGAATTCTATTATTCTTTAATTAAGAAAGAACAATTTATCACAAATTATGAAGAAATTCAATCTGCTTAAGCATTGATTAATCACGAGGAAGTTTAGAGGTTGTAGACCAGTTGCAACCCGCATCTCTCTGTCACCGGTAGTCATGAGTAGAATGAAGAAATAATGAAGCGGCACATATAATTGCTTGTTAAACTGCAAAATTTTCATCCTCATGAAAAATTGCTGGGGAATATAACTGTAAAAAAGTATTTAAAACTTTGAACATGTAAACATTTGCAGAGAGACTCGAGCTTTTGGCCTTGTAAGCGTGGAGATCTGGAAATATTTGAATAAATATTTTACACAGTAATGAAGCTGGTTTTAAGGGGTTTTGATGGCTAAACTGTGTTATGACGATTTAGCTTTTAAGTCCAGAATTTAACGATTAAAAAATTAACCACAAATAACTTCACAGCTGGAATGATGCGACTTGTACATGATGTGACATTTTAATTTATAATTTCCCAACTATTTTAAATTATTAAATAAAACTGCCTCAATTTATACTTCATGTAAACAAATTAAGAAGCGGGGCGGGATTGGCTTAAGCCACCCGTTTAAACAATTTTTAAAAGTCCCGAACCTACCCTAAAGGTAGCATGCCCTGGCCAGTGTTGACACAGATATTCTACTCAGTTGAACATGTGGGATTCAATGCGCCTGCCCCCTCTGCATTTTTTTCGCCTTCTTGAACATCCTTTGAGACATTTTTTCCTTGTGTCGTTTGTTTGAGACTCCTTTTCCATATCTCCACAAGATGTGGGTGGAACTGGAAGAATTTCTCCATTTTCCTTAATCTTGGCATCCAGAACACAAATCACATCATTCAGCGCTTCACAAGGGTCCTCCACTTTATTCATCAAAACCTCTATAATCTCCGCACTAGTCATTTCCGCCCCAGAATTAATCTTTTCCTCCACACCTGCAAACAGAGGATGGTCCTCAACCTGTAAATAATTAAAGGCAAGAGATTTGAAAACGGGGAAAGTGCAGAAGGAGAGCAGGATGTGCATGTCCATCCGTCCACATCTGAGAAGGGCAGGATCGAGCATTTCCTTGTGATTCGTTGTAAACACAATGATGCGCTCCTCTCCACAGCACGACCACAGCCCGTCTGTGAAGTTGAGCAAACCAGACAACGTCATGCTGCTCCTGTTTTGCTCTTCTCCATCACCTAGAGTACGAGGCGAAACTCTCGGAGCCAGATTGAGCGAGCAATCGATGTCCTCAATAACAATCAGAGATTTTTCTTTGGTCTGGGTGAGAAGCGTGCGGAGTTGGGTGTTGTCGTACACTTGCGTGAGCTCCAGATCGTAGACATCGTATCTCATGTAGTTAGCAATGGCAGCGATAAGGCTCGACTTCCCTGTTCCAGGAGGACCGTGAAGAAGGTAGCCGCGCTTCCAGGAACGGCCAATTCGCCTGTAAAACTCACGTCCGTTGTTAAAGCGGTCCAGATCTCTGAGAATTGTGGACTTGAGCAAGGGATCCAGAGAAAGAGTGGAGAAGGTCGAGTAGTGTTTGAAGGGCACTCCCGTCCATCCTTCGCCCCACCTAGAACCTTCGGTATTGGTATACAGTGTGAGATCTCTGTTGAGCAAATTAAGCTCTGCTGCGCGGTTTGCAATGAAATCAAAGTAAGCGCAGAGGAATTCTTTGCCTGGCTGTGCCGTTTTGAGAGTAAAGCAGCGCCTCTCGTTCATTGCATTGCCACCACCACCACCTCTTGCAGCTGTGCGCTGCTCAAGTTGGGTGGTGTGAGTCCAGAATAAGGTGACTCCTCTGAAGCAGTCCTCCACTACCTCATCAAACGCTGGGCAGAACCCTAATTTGGTAGAGTTCCTGGCACGAAACACAGTCAGTCTTCGAGTGCGGCTAATTCCATCCAGGCTGTCGAGATAGCGTTCAACGTTGTCATACACCTCATTCGCATTGACTCCAAGGCTATCCTTGTATTCTGGAATTTCCAGATCGTAATAGCGGGGACTGAAATAATCCTCGAGAGATGATAGCCATCGCATTAAGATTTGGTGCAGGGGCTGTGGAAGAATGTTTTGTAGGAGAGTGAAAAGGCCAATAAATGACCATAATTTTGTAATCAAATCTTCCATCCTCAACAAAAATGGAGAAAGCCTTTAAAAATGGATCTGCGGTGGGATTATCTCTTTCGTTTGGAAAGATCCAGACAAAGAACTATGATGTACTGAGAGCCTCTTAAAGTGGTGAACAGATAAGCGAGGGAGGCTTGATGGGCACGCTTCTTCATTGAGGAAGCGTGCCCATCAAGCCCATTGTTTGAATTTTAAGGCAATGTTTGACTTCGTATTCAATATACGAAGCGTGGAAATCTTCAACGCGTGTATAGCTTGACTGCATTTAGTGATAAAAGCTTCGAATATATGGTAATGGAAGTCCAAAGTAAAACAGGGAAGGTGTAATCAATCACATTATAATGCAATAGAAGAGTGACCAATTAAATGTTATTATATTTATATAAAAATTTATTACAATTATATTAACAAATATGTGAGAAATGATATACAAATGTGACTATACATTTTTCTAAATCACTACAAATTGTTATGGAGACATATCAATATAGAGATGTACCTTTATAGATCCTTTCTACACTATACAAGATGCATTCCTTCATTCACAATTAAGGTATGCAACATTTGATATCCTAAAATACTATCTAGACTTTTCTAAACCCAAAATTTGGTTTGGTAATGAACCCTTTACATGTGGAAATTAGTAGCATATACAGATTTATTGTTTTGGTACCCAACTTGTAAATGGGAAACTCAAGATGATAAAAATTCAAATGATATGACATAACCCATCATCCCCTCTACACATAACCATCCATGCATCATGATTCGTGTTTGAAATTGCATGAAAACCATTGAAAAATGACTTAGAAAGTTGTGTGAAGCAAGGAGGAACATCTGTCAAACCTACAAATCATGTTTACGCGATGACACCTCTAAATATGGAGTGATATGGTATGGGAGAGGCTGTAAATTTTGCTAAAGATTTCATCAATTGATTGTGTGAAGAAAATGAGCTTAGAAAGCTTGCCATTATTGTACAAACTCGTGAACATGTTATGCTATCCATTATTTTGATTGAATATTCGCTCTTTTAAATAAAATAAGGTTTCTAGGTGCTTAGAAAATACTTTTGATAGTCTTAGGGCCTTAGCAACCTCATTTATGGCATTTTGGTTCATCTAGGGAGTAAATGAGAATGATAATAAAAAAATGGGAGTTTCAAACTATGAAGGGTCTAGGGTCAACTCATCATTCATGCTTTTGGTCAAAGCATCAAGGTTTAGGGATTGGGTATGGAAATGAACTCATACCATTCGTGTATGCAAAGTGATTGACATCCAAAAGAGGGATCCTAATGAGAAAATGTAATGGAAAATGCCAATGATCGAGGTTCAGGTATACCTTATAAAAGGTATTCAAGGGAGGGGAAGTTCAATGAGCTTATAGGTAGAAAGGAAATACAAAGATTTAGGTGGTTAGCATGAAGGGAATGGAAGGTCTAAAAGTATGACGAAAAAAAAAGAAATTTGGACCTTTTTAGCTTAGGGATAAGCATGCTTGGATGACCAAATGTGAAGTCTTGATAACCTATAAAAATATAGTCTTTTTATATTCTACAACTTCAAATTCATTAATAGGCACATGGAAAATGACATGACAATTATTAGGTAAAGATCAATAACTAAAGACACTATAGTGACCCTCCTATTTGTGTCTTATTAATGTGAGATATGTGTTTCAGCTTCACTATTTTCTTGTGATTTTTGTGGTAATTATATTATGAATTTGAATGGTGTGTGTGAGCCACTGAATGTTGGAGATGAGGTATAAGAATTAGGAGATCATGGAGATAAAGAACAAGTACAAGTGAACAATCCAAATATTATATTAAATTGACCCCCAATTGTACAAATGAGGAAGCCTCAAGCATATATGGTAAGGAAGAGACAATCCACCTATCATGTAGATTGAAAGGTGCCCCATGATGTGTCACAAATGAGTAGAAAAGTGTCATATAGGTTTCAACCTTAGAATCACTAGGAATGTGCAAACCAACAACCTATTTAACCAAGTCATCAACCTTGATGCCAAGTGTTGGGTGGCCTTTGAGGTGAGATAAAGAGTCTTCCAACCTCAAAAGGTAGTAGATGAGGTTTACCAAATAACTTGGTGTAGTGTAGAAAAATGTAGACCTTACATTTTCACACTATGTTTGCATGATCCCTTAATTAATTGGATTTAATTAAGCCTTAAATTGGCCAAATTATGCAATAAAAAAACTAATTAATTTTGTTTTGCAAAAAGGGGAACCCCACATTTAATCAATTTGTACGCTTAATTACACATCTTTAAAAATGTGTGTTCTAGGTTTAGGGCCTAGGACCCATTCGTCCTTAAGTCTTGGATCTAATTTTTTAATATTTTTTTCATGGCATTTTAATAATCTAAATTCAAATTGCAAAGGTTAGCTTGTGGTGTTTAATTATCAAGAGCATTGGAGAGTAGATTTATTAGTCATTTATTGCAACATTCAAGATCCTATCATGATGTTGAGATTTATGTGTGTTCATGCATGTTTTTGAGCTAACATTGTAATGTAGGTTTCAAGTTTGAAGCAATCATTCAAGCATCAAAATCTATCAAGAAATCAAGTTATTTCATGCAAGATCAAGACCTTAGAGATATGTGTTAGACTTCAGTCCTCTAAGGGGAGCCATTAAAGGTTTGGTGATGTGCCACAAGCTTTTTTCATTCATCATTTGCTTCATTTTTGTTATTATTTCATTATCAAGGTTTAATTACCAAAATAGGGTTTGATCAAGGCAAACCCTTATCCACCAGTGAAAAACATTTTTCTCCTCTTTGTGTGTTTGCAGATTTGCAGGTGAAGAAGGATTGGAATTGGATCAAAAGTGCAATTTTGAAAAATTATCAAAATTTTCAAGACATGGAAAAGGTTTTATTTCCGTCTTTTAGATAATCAAACCTGGGGGAAATAGAAGATTATATCTAGGACTTGAGGATAGCAAAAAGAATTTTTAGAGCCCTATACAGAGATCCATTCACCCTTGGGTGAATATGTCCTTAAGCAGAGCCTGAAATCCACTTTTGGAGCCAGGTAAACACATTCCTAACCTTCTTAGATCTATTGGTTAATGGTTGTTTCTAATAGTGTTATCATAATACTTCTCATTCAAAGTAATAATCTTATAGGTTTGATTGTTAATGCACTTTTACTCTTCTCACAATATTGTTGTTCAATCATTTTTGACATAAGGAAGTTAGGGCAGCATAGTGTCCAAACCTAGGGTTGACTCACCTTGAGGGTGGCAAGTCAATTCTAATCATTTTTGGCATTGCATTTATGGTTTAGTTTTTCATGTTTAAATCACTTAAATTCATTAAAAAATAGAAATTTTACATTAATTTTGCATACATCTTGCATTGTAGTTGCATCAAGAGTGTCTTGCAGTCATTTAGATTCAAAATTCAATTCAAATTGCATTCTAAAAGTTGTCACTTTGTTCACTTATTTTTACTAGTTGCACTTGCATTAAGACACGTAAAACTGGAAAAAATTCTCAAATATTTCATAGTCTACAACCTAAAACAAAGAACTCAAACATCAAACTAGAAATACAAACTTAAATTATTCCAACCCCTATACAAAGACTCATTCACCCTTGGGTAAACTTGTCCTTCTATAGGTGTTTTTTTAATTTTTTGGGCATCATTTTATCTATATTTGCTTCATTTCATTCTACTGTCAGATCTGTGTTTCAATTTCAAAAAGTAGGAATTTTTTTACTTTCTTGCATTAAGTTCAATTGGTCAAATTAATTACATTGTTTGAAATTATTATTTGCATTAAAAGACTTCATTTTTAGGGTTTTGTGCATAGCATAATCAATAAATTATCTTGTTTAAAATCTAAAAATCTAAAAATCTTTTTACATACTTGCATTGTGATTCATACTTTTAGGTGTTTATTACATTGGTCTAGTATCTTTTCTCCATTTTGGGTGCAATTTTGGTTTGGTGAAACTTGTATGAGCTTCACAACCTAGTATCATATAGTGAATACTTTAGTGAGATGTAGTTTGAGACTCATACAATCTTGTGCTAGTACATTTGTCATGGATCTTGAGTTTTCTAGCTCTTTTACTCATAGTTTTGACACTAGTCAACCCATTATGGATCATAGCTTTGATACCACATTTCCCATGAACACTTTACCCACAACCAATGTGAATGATGTGGAAACAATGGTTGATAATGTCTCTCAAGAGAAGTTAAAACAAATAGATTAAGCCTTAGAAAAACTACAAAACTTTGTGAGAGTTGAATATGATGGCACTTTCAAATTTTGCAAAATTTGAAGTGCTTATTTTGAACCCTAAGGATTCTTATTTTCATCTAAAACCTTTGTTATATCTAATATAGGGTTCTTATATGGGAGTTTAGGGTTTTGTTCATTTTAATTGCTTGTCACATTCTATTTTGTTATTAACTGCATAGTGCCTATATCTGGTCATATAAAACTTTCATGTCTATCAATATTGTCAAGTGACTAGCCTCTCTTGCCTAGGTCTAAAATTCCCATTTTAGAAGGTTAAATAAAGGATCTTGTGGCCTTAACATCCTTTGTATTTCATGATCTAGAAGCCTTGAGCCTATTATTATAATATCATCCTAGGGGATCCCCATCATTAGAACAACTTAAGTGCATGTGCTCAAAGTTTCCACTTGAGTCCTGATGGCCCTCATAACTATATCGCTCATCACTGATTTATTCATAGGTACATACCTTGAATTGGCGATGAGCGATGGAACAAAATCTTATTTTACATTAATGGCTTTTGAGCCTTCAAATCTATAACAACAATAAGCAATGCTCTAACCCTTTGTTCTTATTGTTCACCATGGATGGTCATAAAATGATAAACTTGGATCAACAATGAGCAATATGATGTAATTTCCTTTATATCGCATGATCACAGATATGTTTTAAATGCTAAGCTCCAAATTAGTGATCCTCGATGCACATTGTAAACTTTGTAAACCCTCTCATTGCTAATTGCACAAAAACCGTATGAGGAGAATTAGTGATGAGCGATGGCCTTATGTTTTATTGCTCATCACGAATTCATTTATGAACTTAAGTTTTGAATTAGCGGTGAGTGATGTTGTTCTCTAAATTTTTTTTCTTTTGCTAACATGATGATATCCTATGAGCGATCCCTTTTGTGCCATTAATTTTTTTGTAGGTGTACGTGTCTAAATCTAGTGCCTCCACTACATCTCCCGTCGCTAATAGGAGCCTAGGTGCAAAGGTTTGAATTGGTGATATGCGATGGAGGAATAAACATGATTAGGGAAAGGGCCGCAGATCCAATGGCTAATATTTCATCACATAAAACACTTGCATTGCTGATGGAGCTGGGCAAGGATGAAGTAAATTAGCGAGAAGTGATAACTACATGGAATGAGCAATGTGGTAGGATCCCAAGGATTTAGTGTAAAGCAAAAAGGAAAGTTGCAAGAGGACTAGAGAACCATTGATGAAGTTTTAAAATAGGATGATTCAACGGACTAAATATCATTGCATGAATACCTTCATCACTGATTGTAAACCTAAAAGTTGAGGAAGATCAGCAATGAGCAATAAAGCGTATAAGGGAATTTTCTGTCAAGAAGACACACTAGTCTCATGTACTTCGGTGATATAAATGAAAAGGCATGGATTAGGTTGGTGATACACGTTATGTTGTGCCCTTAGCACACACGCCCCGTTCGGAACGGGAACCCTCTTTTCTTTCACCTTGTTGGGTCATTTTTGTTGCCGCCTCATTTTCCTTGCCTCCTTTTTTGATGTCTCGGGTGGTCGATGTTGCTTCAAAGTCCCATCATAAATTGACCATGCCTCCCCTTTTTGGTTTTGCTATGTTCCGGAGCCTCATGGAATCCCTTTGGCAGTTTGCCCCTGCCAACGGCTCCGGGTCCTTCCGGGCCCGGCCGTTCGGGATTCCCTCCCCGGGTTTCCACGCTAGAATTGCCATTCTCGACGGCGTCCGTTGAGCGTCCTTCCGGGCCTCAGGGTCCAAACCCCTTCCTGCTGTATGTTAAACTTGTTGAAATTTTTGGAGCGGCATCCGACCCTCAGGGCCCCAGACCCCAGGGGTCAACTTTCGGGGTTCTGTTTGAGTTCCGCCGTCCGCGCCGGTGAGCTTCCCTCAGTGTCCTGCTCCTCGGCCCCTGCTAGCATTTTTGCCGTTCGAAGTCTTCGAAGTCCCTCCCTGCCGTGGGGCGTTCCGGGCCTGACCGTCTGGAATTTCATGTCCAGAATTCTGTGCCAATCCCGCCGTCCCTGACGGCGGATCTCTGGAGGCATCCCTTCCTCTGGGCCTCGAACTGCTTCCCCCCACCGCCGATCAACCAACATGAAATTGTGAAGCGGCCATTGTCTTGTGCCTTCCCGTTCGTCGAGCCCTGGCATTCCCGCCGCCATCATTGACCTATTCAAATCGACCAACTTTTTTTTGTTGCTGTACCTGCAATAAATGCGGACATTCATGGCGGCTGGGGTATAAAATGCCCAATCCGGCCAGTCATTTTCATCAAACAGGATTGGGGCGAATTGGACAAGCTGTCATTTGGAGCCCACCGTCTTTGGCATCGTCGCAATCATCACCCTCAGCATCATTCCAACAAATGTAGGTGGATCCCACATCTCCCCGCTTGGCGTAGTTGAGGTAGGCCATCCGTCTACCATTCCTGAGCTTCGTTTCATCATTTCGAGATATCTAAATGAATTAACAAATTGCTAGGAGGGTATAATATGATAGAACACAAAATTGCACACCAAACCCATATGTTAGAAAACTGAGAAAACCTTTAGGACGCTCTCCTCGCTGATCCAGAGTTTCTCCCTGCCGTGGCTGTTCTTCGCACAGGGAAAACGTCTGCCCCGGGCCCGAAACCCACCTTCGCCGTCCGATGTCAAAACTTCAATCACTTGCCGATGGCGACGCCGCTCTCCGAGGCCTTGTTATCGGACTTCTCCGTCCGAAGTTCCGCCTGCATTTCGCTATGCCAAACTACAAAATCCTCCCTGCCTCTCGGCTGCCGAACCTTAACCATCCCCTCACCGAAGAACTTCAAACTCAACATGCGTCCTTTGGTCCTCTCAGGCCCCAGAGCCCAGAGCTCCGTCTCTATAATTCTGTGGGTGATTTGTCATTCCCCACGGCAAAATTTGTCAGGCGTTCCACCCTGCGGACTCTATCTCTCTGTTCACTATTGACCTCAGGATTTAACTTGCGCCGTCGTTATCACCTCCAGGCTCTGGACGTCGGGTTTCCTGGCTCCATTTTTTGCCATCCCCCACGGCAAAGTCTTTCGGCCCCTCCATGCTCCGGACCCTGTCATCTTCCCCGCTGTTGGCTTATCTTTTTGCATCAGCGTCCACTGGTCCTCTTGGGCCCGGGACTCCGGAGTTCCGCCTCCAGGTTTCCCCAGGTGATTTGCTATCCTCCGTGGCGAAGCTCGTCTGACATCCTTTTGATCTTCGGCCTCCAGACACCGGGTGTCCTTGCTCGCTTTTTCGCCGTCCTCACGGCGATGTCCCTACGTCCCTCTGGCCTCCGGGTTTTGACCTTCCATCTGCTACCGAGGTGAAAATCAAGTTTAAACTGCAGACCCCTTTCCTGGGCCCGGTCTTGGTCCTCGCTGTCTGGACGTCTATCCAGCCACCGGACCCAGGACCGCTGTTTGCCAAAGGATCTCGCCAAAACTCTAAACGGCCGTCTGCTCGCCGGGCCCCATGTCCCGGGATTCTCGTCCTCACCCATCGCTCCAAGCAGAAAATACCGCCCCGCGTCCTGACCTCTGGGCTCCGCTGTACTGATTGCCGCTCGATTCAAAGCGTAAAACCCTGCCACTAGGCTCTTGCTCCTGGACTTCCGTCCGGTGTTTGCCGTCCCAAACGGTGAAGTTCGTGTGTCTTTTCAGTGCTGCCGGCCCGAGCCCTCGAAAATGAAATAACATACTGGCTGCCTTTTGGCCCTCCGAGCCTCGGGCCCCAGACTTCCATCCTCAGATTTCCGTCAGCTATCTGCCTCTCCAAACTGCTATCTCCTGACAGCTTTCTGGCTTGGGACTTCTGAGCTCCCTTAAATCGATCCTAACGAGCTTAAATCCGAGATCTAACTTCGACCCACATACTGAATTCTGCTCTTTTTCATCATAAACTTCTTAAAATATTGAAATGTGACCAAAGAAAGTCTCCGGGAGCCTTCCGCCGTGTTTTCTTTTCAAGGCAACATTCCTGCTAGGGAAGTCCGGCCCTTCGGGCCCGGATTGTCCAAATGCTCTTAATGAAAGGTCAATAACATCTAGAGATGAAAGTTCATGATATGCTTAGTTGATTATTTGAAATAAATGTTGTTTCCAAGATATGGACTAACATGAATGCTTTCGTGACCTATTCTGCTAACTTTTCCCTTGCTTGCAGAATATATGGAATCGGGTGCAAGAATTTCAGTGGCATCCGCCGAAGGGGACAAGGGTAAGAAGTCAGGAAGGACCCCTCAAGGGAAAGAATACAAACACCAGATGAAGTACCAGTTCTAGGGTGAGCCATTCCACTCAAAGGTCACAATGGATTGGAAGGAAATCATCGACACTAACATTGGCCAGGTGGATATAGATGAATTCATGTAGAGGGTCAGGGTCAACCTGACAACAAAGAACACCAGATTGATAAGGAAGAGTGGGATAGCTAAGGCTGCTGGTTTCCCTCTATCCCTCATGGTGCCTGAATTGGTCATGGCTTTCTAAGAAGCGTATCAGACAGATACCAGAATAATTTTCGATAAGGAGGGAAACATCCTTGTTGACATGTCGCCAGAAGGGATCACCAAGACCTTTCATATTCCTACATTCCAACAGATGGAGGTCCCCACATTACAGGAATGCCAAGCGGTGTGGGATGATAATCTGATAGGATGCAAGAAGTCGATAAACCTACATTGGCTTAAGGAAAGACGGGGCAGCGCTGCGAAAGTTTCTCAGGAGCTTTTTCGTAGCGATTTCCACGAGGATTACCATGACCTGGTAACCATATTGAGCAGGGTTATGGGTTTTCCAACAACCACCTACTTCCAGGAATGGATGGCCTATTTCATTGAATAGATCTTGCGTGGAAATGAGGACGTCACAACAAAGGTTTCATTTTATTGGGGAGGAATCATAAGCAACTACTTCCATGAGCACTTTGTCAACGTGAAGAAGAGCTCCAAGTTTTATATGACCTCCTACCTTGTATATTCCTTGGCAGATCAAAGGCAATACAGTTGGTTGTTTGTGGCACCCGATCAGGGGCAGAAGCAAGGACTCAAACCATTTGATAAGTATTTGCAGCTCCAATACCAGAATTTCAAGAAAGACTACTACAGGGTTAATGACGCCTTCATTGGCCATATCATCAGATTGATCACTGGAGACTTCGAAAGGAGGGTCTCCCACAACGCCAAAGTGCTTCTAAAGCAATATGCTTTTCTTTTCATCCAGTATCCGAAGTTCACATACATCCGAGCCTAGGGCTTCACTGAAAGGCCAAATCGATTACCTCGATACCCCAACGACAGAATCATCCTCCTGGAGCTTTCTCAGCAGCTCCAACACCTCTAGGAAATCTTCAACAACAAGCACATAGCAGGGATCTCCTATCCCATGACCCTTGGCCAGGGCATGTACCAACTGCAGATGTCACAATGTGCTGGTAACTCTGAGAAGGAGCTGAAGGAGTACCATTTCGACTGGCACACCGCTCGCCCACGGATGGACCTGCATGGCCATGTCAGGAAAGCACTGAGGCCAGCCTATGCCCATCAATATCACATTGAGGATTTCTGGGCCGACTGCCAAGATGACAAAGAAGTGCACGCAAGGCACTATATGCGCATGACTGTGTAGTTCCTAAGAAGGGTGCAACCATTTCCGTGCCAGACCAAGTCGAGGAGGACGAGTCCACAATCATGCATTCGAGGTACCCTGCAGTTGCCAACCAGCCAATACCGTCAATTGACTGGGATGAACAGGAGGTCAATGACCTAGACACCATAACCCAGCCGATCTTAACTCGTACCAAGGAGTGGATCGATGGGCAGGTGGCTCATTTAAAGCGGCAAGGAATTGTCCTAACCTATGAGGGGCTCAAAAGTGAGCCGAGTGCCACGAAGGATGTTGCTGCCACCACGTCAACTAGCAGGACCTCCAAGTCTCCTCCCATCACCAGGTCCCATAAAAGAAAAGGAACAGAGACCGCGCAGTCTCTAGACCCCAAGGCCCCTGCAAAGAAAGAAACGGGAGGCTCATCCCCCAAAAGGCTTAAACAGGTAGAAGGTGCAGAGGAATTGCGGCCTCCCTTGGCTCTCCTTGCCCCTCCTGTTGCACTGCCCACCTCCCTGGCTGCGGTCACCGCTTCCCGGCCAGCAGTGGAAATTTATGTCCATCTTGCCCCTTCGCCTTCGGCTGAATCGATAATAATCATTGACTCCTCTTCTGGCATGACTACTCCCCCTTCCTCTGCTGCCATGTCGCCAATCACATCACTCCCTCTGGCAACCATAATATCGCCTATTCCTGTTGCCACTATGCCCGAGACTCTTACATGACATATGAAAAACCTTCCCCTTGAGCTCTCCTAGATCTTGATGGATCCAACTCTCCAGGCAGCCCTTGCCCAAGTCCTTGCAACTGCTCAACCTTCACAACCGCCGACAGGGCCACCAGCTATGGAAGCCATGATGCTAATCTCAAAGGAGTTGGAGGAGTGAGAGCAGGAAGCCTCAAAGTCTATCAAGGAGGAGGTTGATGAGTATCATGAGCACCTAGAGTACGAACAATGAACCATTAGCAGGGTGTTTTATGAGGAGGAGACAGGCTCTTCCGAAAGTGGGAACGAGGAGGGTGGCTCGGGTGCTAAAGAAATCATTCAGAGCTTTGATGAGGACCTTGAAGAGGAAATGGCACAACAATTGAAGGACGTTGGGACAAAGGTGGAAGGGTCACCCCATGGTGAAGAGGGGCAGCCACCAGAAGAACAACAGATAAAGGACTTAACTGAGGCTGAAGCCCATGTTGTCAGAAGCCCCGAGGCTGAGGGTACTGAGGAGAAGAAAGAAGAAGAAGCAACAAAAGAAGATACTCCCATCCAGTAACTATCCACCAGACTACCTGTCAAATTCCTCGTATTCGTTCATTAATCCGACGAAGAGGAGGATGCTACCAAAGAGAAATGAGAATTCCAAAAGGAAAAAGAAGCATAAGTCTTGCCTTTGACTGAGGAGGGCGAGGGTAGATGTGATTCACCCAAGGGGAAGTCTTCTGTGCTCGAATGGTTGGAGAAGCAACTTGAAAAAATATCCCAGTGCTAAAGGACCGAAGTGCGAGGTTGGAGGCCATCTTGGCTCGAGCCCAAATCACAACGAAGAAGGAGAAAAAGCCCAAGGTCCGATCCAAAATAACCATGGATGCTTCCAGCTCCCGAGCGGCACAAATTGCAATGCCCACGGTGGGCCAAGCTGGGGTAAGCTATAACATCTCTACCATTGACTTGGGGACTGCAACTAGAGAGCAGAAGGTCGAGCACCTTGAGGAGTCAGTGGCCACAGTGGTGCACCTGATAAAGTAGGATAAAATCTCCAAGGATGAGCTCAAGGTACAGGTTGCAGCATTAACAGATTATATACAGCAGTGGTCTTCAGTGGACGACCTGCCCACTACATCCATGGCTGCGCCTCAGTTGCTTTCCAAAGAGCAGATCGACAAAATGGAAAGAAGAAAGAACTTGGAGAAAACCACCAAGGACTAGTTCTGACAAGTCTCATACGTCGAAAACATGGGAATCAGTAGGGCTGTGTAGACAGCCAATAAGTTCTTGGACTTGATACAATCTTTGGAGAGCACAAAGAAGCTCTGCACCAATTTTCCTGTAACTTATAACTCCACCTTCCCAAAGATCAAAGCTATCCTTCAATTTCCTGAAGCCACGTGGGAGAAGAAGCTCGCGTTTAAGAAAGAAGATCACTAGCTGATAGATATATGGCACCGAGACTTTGACAACCAGAAGGAGAGGTTGGAGCAAATCTTGAGCAGGGTGGATCCTGATATTGAGTGGATCAAGGAAATCTGGGCAGAATGCACCCGATATCTCAAGCTGATGATGGGTTATGATATGGCCACTGTGCAAATGGATCCAAAGAAGATTAAACCCTACTTCCAGGAAAAGATGAAGGATGGGATGGCTTGAGAAATCACAACGGAGTTTCTGAGTTTTGGTGCCCGCGCCTTCGACCAATCAGAACTGTTCAAAGATTAAGGCTCAAAATATGATGAAGATTGGAAAAGGCTAGAAGAAAATGCAAAGGAGTGGAGCTACCGGGCACTGTGATGCGAAGTCATCGAAATAGACAAACTCCAGGAGGTCGTCCTCAAGTTCATCGAATACACAGCCTCCGAGGGACAAGAAGACAACCCTGCCAAAGATGAAGAGCTTTCTGAAAAGTAGCTACAGGAAAAAAAATAATAATTTGATAAAAGACAAAAAAACTACAGTGCCATTGGCTAGAAGATGAAATAGGGAAGGGACAAAAATGTAATTTTAAATTGTGATCTATTTGGAGGTAGGTGAAACCCTATTTTGTAATGAATCTTGGCCACACAATAGGAATGAATCTTGGCCATTCATTTAACTTTTTGAAAACTATAAATAGGGCTCCCCTCTCATTTGCTAAGAGAGTTGAGTTGTTGTAAAGGCATGCTGAAAAAATTTATAAGAAAAGGGCATTGACTTAGTGTATTTTCTTGGTTTCTCTCATGTTACTTGATTCAGTCTCCAATGTTAGATGTTTAACTTAGATCTTATTGCTGTTTAGTTAGCTGTCTTATTTTTTTGGATAGATCTTAGGAATGCTGTTGGGTGATTATGAAAATTCCTACCATGTTGATGATTTCTTTGTCCATACTTTTTGCTGTTTGCTGATAGTAGATAGCTATGCAAAGTTAGCCTGGACTTGATTTCAAAGCTGCTCCAAACATTTATCTTTGATTCATGCATGTATGTGGTGGATGAAGGATAAAATATTTGCAGACCTTAGAAGATAGCACAATTTCCATGATACTGTGAAATTCTTGGTTAAGTGGGATATTGTTTTAAGAAATTGTCCATTGCAGGAACTCCATTGTCACTATTCATAGCTAGTTGCAAACTTAGGAACTTTTTCTCTCCTTCGCCTTTTCCCTTTTTTTTTTAATAACTAACCTATGTTAAGGTTCATTGCACATTGTAAAGCCAAATCCAACAACTAAATGGAGTCCAAGATTGTTGTTTGAACCTACAGCCAATACATAATAACTTCCCATCCTAAGAACTCCATTTGAAGATCAAACTTCCATGTTTTATGTCCATACTTTGTATTTCCTGTAAGACCGCTTTGTGATTCTAGCAAATCACATCAAACTACTGAGGTATCTAAGCACTGTCATGACCTGACACCCGAGAGACCTTGGGATAGTGTTCTGCAATCCGATTGTGGAAGATTGTCTTTCAAGAGAGGTAGTGCACCTATGCACTGCCTGTGTTGAGAAGTGCATAAAAACACCATCAACACATTAATTGTCAGATCACATATGATTAATCAAGGTTACAGAAGAACGTGGCAGCATTTGAGATAGCTTCACTGTTTTCTAGGAGCAAGTTGATAATGTTCGAAAAATAATGCTCATGGCCACCTTAGATGAAATTTTAATTGTTCTAAGATCAACAACCTACATTCAAATCCAAACTATTAAGTTAGAAAATGGCATGACATAGAAAATGACTTGAACATATTATTATATTGTGAATGTGCCAATCTTAACTTAGCCTAAATTTGTCGATTATCTCAACATATCAAACAATTTTTTTGTAATTATATATTCAAAACTATTTAATTAAATATACCTTATTTTAAAATTATTTTTTATTTCTAATAGAACAGAATGATTGTTTTATTATTTTTAAAAACGTATTGATTTAAAACAAATATAATTAAAAAAATCTACCATCCATCTTTACCCATTAAAATGAAAATCTTTAAATTGATTCTCTATACATTATAAGCAACACTCGATTAAAATACCCCAATAAAAAATAAGTATTTGTTAAAATTTACCACTTTTAAATAATAATTTACTATATATATTTAATATTTATTTTATAATATATAATTATAAATCACAATGTACATATACGTAATGGTTGAGTTTGCATATTTATGTGATTATTTTTGTAATTATTTTAAGTGAATGATTCAATATATTTTTATGTTTATAAATGACATACTTTTGTATAATGCTTTTTTCATTCTTTTGACCTTCACATATCCTTATATACACACATTTGCATACATTTATTGGCATTAAATCTATTTCTACACATCCATCTATATAGACCACATAATTAGATGTTCCATGATTGTAATTTAATTGATTGATTGAATTAATAAGAATGATGTATATTTCTTAATCATTCCATTAAAAAAATTCAATTCTCATTAAAATACTTAACCAAATTCTAACCCTTAAATAACTTTAATAAATTAATTTTCTTCACTGTAAATTAGAAATTAAATCATCGTTCATACCAACAAATTAAAGAAAAACAATACTATTTTCTCAATTTTAAATCTGTTTTGATTATGATAAAATTGGAAGGGCCATACACATTACAAAATAATCATCCAGAGGAAAATTTTAAATCAATTTTAAATCTGTTAGTCTATAAATTAGCCTTTTATTTTTCTCTCCCTAAATTTGTGTCTAAATGAACCAGATTTAATAAAAAAATTCAAAATAAAATAGAATTCTATTATTCTTTAATTAAGAAAGAACAATTTATCACAAATTATGAAGAAATTCAATCTGCTTAAGCATTAATTAATCACGAGGAAGTTTAGAGGTTGTAGACCAGTTGCAACCCGCATCTCTCTGTCACCGGTAGTCATGAGTAGAATGAAGAAATAATGAAGCGGCACATATAATTGCTTGTTAAACTGCAAAATCTTCATCCTCATGAAAAATTGCTTGGGAATATAACTGTAAAAAAGTATTTAAAACTTTGAACATGTAAACATTTGCAGAGAGACTCGAGCTTTTGGCCTTCTAAGCGTGGAGATCTGGAAATATTTGAATAAATATTTTACACAGTAATGAAGCTGGTTTTATGAGGTTTTGATGGCTAAGCTGTGTTATGACGATTTAGTTTCTAAGTCCAGAATTTAACGATTAAAAAATTAACCACAAATAACTTCACAGCTCGAATGATGCGACTTGTACATGATGTGACATTTTAATTTATAATTTCCCAACCATTTTAAATTATTAAATAAAACTGCGTCAATTTATACTTCATGTAAACAAATTAAGAAGCGGAGCGGGATTGGCTTAAGCCACCCGTTTAAACAATTTTTAAAAGTCCTGAACCTACCCTAAAGGTAGCATGCCCTGGCCAGTGTTGACACAGATATTCTACTCAGTTGAACATGTCTGTGAAGTTGAGCAAACCAGACAACGTCATGCTGCTCCTGTTTTGCTCTTCTCCATCACCTAGAGTACGAGGCGAAACTCTCGGAGCCAGATTGAGCGAGCAATCGATGTCCTCAATAACAATCAGAGATTTTTCTTTGGTCTGGGTGAGAAGCGTGCGGAGTTGGGTGTTGTCGTACACTTGCGTGAGCTCCAGATCGTAGACATCGTATCTCATGTAGTTAGCAATGGCAGCGATAAGGCTCGACTTCCCTGTTCCAGGAGGACCGTGAAGAAGGTAGCCGCGCTTCCAGGAACGGCCAATTCGCCTGTAAAACTCACGTCCGTTGTTAAAGCGGTCCAGATCTCTGAGAATTGTGGACTTGAGCAAGGGATCCAGAGAAAGAGTGGAGAAGGTCAAGGAGTGTTTGAAGGGCACTCCCGTCCATCCTTCGCTCCATCTAGAACCTTCGGTATTGGTATACAGTGTGAGATCTCTGTTGAGCAAATTAAGCTCTGCTGCCCGGTTTGCAATGAAATCAAAGTAAGCGCAGAGGAATTCTTTGCCTGGCTGTGCCGCTTTGAGAGTAAAGCAGCGCCTCTCGTTCATTGCATTGCCACCCTCACCACCTCCTCCAGCTGTGCGCTGCTCAAGTTGGGCAGTGTGAGTCCAGAATAGGGTGACTCCTCTGAAGCAGTGCTCCACTACCTCATCAAACGCAGGGCAGAACCCTAAATTGGTAGAGTTCCTGGCACGAAACACAGTCAGTCTTCGAGTACGACTAATGCCATCCAGGCTGTCGAGATAACATTCAACGTTGTAATACAGCTCATTCGCATTGACTCCAAGACAATCCTTGTATTCTGGAATTTCCAGATGGTAATGGGGGGGACGGAAATAATCGTCGAGAGATGATAGCCATTGCATTAAGGTTTGGTGCAGAGGCTGTGGAAGAATGTTTTGCAGGAGAGTGAAAAAGCCAATAAATGACCATAATTTTGCAATCAAATCTTCCATCCTCAACGAAAATGGAGAGAGCCTTTTAAAATGGATCTGCGGTAGGATTATCTCTTTCGTTTGGAAAGATCCAGACAAAGAACTATGATGTACTGAGAGCCTCTTAAAGTGGTGAACAGATAAGAGAGGGAGGCTTGATGGGCACGCTTTCTCAATGAGGAAGCGTGCTCATCAAGTCCGCCTTGGAATTTTAAGGCAATTTTTGACTTTGTATTCAATATTCAAAGTGTTGAAATCTTCAACGCGTGTATATATTGACCGCATTTAGTGATAAAAGTTTTAACATAGGGAAGGTGTAATCGATCACATTATTATGCTAGAAGGGTGACCAATTAAAAGTTTTATATCTATATAAAAATTTATTACAATTATATTAACAAATATGTGAGAAATGATATGCAATTGTCACTCTATATTTTTCTAAATCACTACAAATTGTTTTGGAGACATATCAGTATAGAGATGTACATTTATAGATCTTTTCTACACTATACAAGATGCATTCCTTCATTTACAATTAAGGTTTTCATCATTTGATATCCTAAAGTACTCTATAGACTTTTCCAAACCCAAAATTTATTTTAGCACCCAACCCTTTACATGTAAAAATTAGTTGCATATATAGATTTTTCGTTTTGACACCCAACTTGTAAATGGGCAACTTGCATATATATCATGATTTGTGTTTGAAATTGCATGAAAACCATTGAAAAATGAGTTAGAAAGTTGTGTGAAGGAATGATGAACATCTTTCAAACCTACAAATTATTTTTACATTAATGAAACCTCTACATATGGAGTGAAATTGTATGGGAAATTCTGTAAATTTTTCTCAAGATTTCATCAATTGATTGCATGAAGAAAACAAGCTTAGAAACCCATTATTGTTCAAATTAGAGAACATGTTATACTATCCATTATTCCAATTAATATTCACTCATTTATAAAAAAAGGTTTCTAGGTGCTTCTAAAACATTTTGGCAGTTTTAGGGCCTTAGCAACCTCATTTATGGCATTTTGGGTCATCTAGGGAGTAAATGAGAATGATAATAAAAAAGAATGGGAGTTTTAAACTATGAAGCATCTAGAGTCAAGTCATGATTCATGCTTTTGGTCAAATCATCAGGGATTAGGGATTGGGTATGGAAATGAACTCATCCCATTTAGGTATGCAAAGTGAGTGATGTCCAAAAAAGGGATCCTAATAAGAAAGTGTAATGGAAAATACCAAGGATTGAGGTTCATGTATATCTTATAAAAGGTATTCAATGGAAGGGAAGTTCAATGAGCTTATAGGTACAAAGGAAATGTCAAACTTTAGGTGGGTGGCATGAAGGGAATGAAAAGTCTAAAAGTATGACAAAAAAAGGAAATTTGGACCTTTCAAGCTTAGGGATAAAATACCAAGGATTGAGGTTCAGGTATATCTTATAAGAGGTATTCAATGGAAGGGAAGTTCAATGAGCTTATAGGTACAAAGGAAATGTCAAACTTTAGGTGGGTGGCATGAAGGGAATGAAAAGTTTAAAAGTATGACAAAAAAAGGAAATTTGGACCTTAAAAGCTTAGGGATACGCATGTTAGATGACAAAATGTGAAGTTTTGATAACCTATAAAAATATAGGATTTTTTATATTGTACAAGTTCAAATTCATTAATAAACACATAGAGAATAGCATATGACAATTATTGGGTAAAGATTAATAAATAAAGACACTAAAGTGCCCCTCCTATTTGCATTTATTAATGTGATATATGTGTTTCAACTTTGGTATTTTCTTGTGATTTTTGTGGTAATTGTTTTATGACCTTGAATGGTGTGTATGGACCACTGAATGTTGGATATGAGATATAAGAATTAGGAGATCATGGAGATAAAGAACAAGTGCAAGTGAACAATCCAAATATTGTATTAAATTGACTCCCTAATGTATAAATGAGGAAGCCTTGTATATATGACAAGGAAGAGAAAATCCACCTATCATGTAGATTGAAAAGTGCCCCATGATGTGACACAAATGAGTAGCCAAGTGGCGTATAGGTGTCAAACTTAGAGTCACTAGGAATGTGCAAACCAACAACCTATTTGACCAAGTCATCAACATTGATGCTAAATGTTCAATGGCCTTTGAGGTGAGATGGAATGTCTTCCAACCTCAAAAGGTAACACACAAGGTTTACCAAATAACTTGGTAACCTCTAGAGGTCTAAAAGGTTGCACATTCAGTTTGAGGTTTTTCTTCTAACCTAATCAACCTAAGTACACTTAATTATACTGAATTCAAAAATTATTCACTCTAACACCCCCCACCTTAAATGATACTTGGGGAACATAAAAGTGTAATAGATAGAAATGGGCTCTAGCTACAAGCCCATGTTAGGTACCCATGTATAATGCTATCTCTAAGAAAAAGGAGAAAACCCATTGGGAAAAAAAAAACCCTCTCCAAAAAGAGAAAGAGAAATATTTAAGACCACCTTAAAAAGTCCCAAGGTGATAGGAACATCACGAGGAAGAAATATTGAAGCATGTAGAATTTATACTCTAGAAAAGATGAATTTGTGTCTACTGGAATATTATAAAATTCAATAACCTTCACCCATGTCTTGAATTAGGAGATCACGAAGATAAAGAACAAACACAAGTGAACAATCCACATATTGTATTTAGTTGACCCAAATGTACAAATGGGAAATCCTTTCATGTATAGGAAAGAAAGATGAAATCTTCATGTCATGTGGATTGACAAGTTCTGCATAATGTGACATAAATGAGTAGACAAGTTCCATGTAGGTGTCAACCTTAGGATGACTTAGAATGTGCAAAAAAACAACTTATTTGACAAAATCATCAGCCTTGATGCTAAGCGTTGAATGATCTTTCAAGTGAGATGGAAAGTTCTCCATCCTCAAAAAGGTAGCACATGAGGTTTATCAAATAACTTGGTAACTTGTAGAGGCCTAAAGGTTGCACATTTAGTTAGACAAGATATTGTCTAGAACCTCATCAACCTAAGTACACAAGTATAGTTAATAGATAAATTATTAAATATCACACCTTCCTTAAGTGATACTTGGGGATATCTTAAAAGTGTAATAGATAGAAATGGGTCATGAATACAAGGCATGTTAAGTACCCATGTAAAAGGCATTCTCTCACAAATGGAGAAATAGGAGAAAACCCAGTGCGAACAAAAATTCTCTCCAAAAAAGAGGTGGAGAAGGATTTAAAACCTTCTAAAAAATATTTTCCATGATGATAGGAACATCAAGATGAAGAAATATTGAAGCATGTAATAGTTGTAAACTATGCCAAAGATGAAATGATGTCTACTAGAATCAAGGAATCTCCAAGAAATGTAGATCAAGATGAGAGATACACAACACTACATGAGTGAACATATGAACACTACTCAACCATGTATACAAAGGCAATCCAACTCTGTGAAGTTGAAAATAAAAATAGTACTATGATTAGGAGTACTAGAATCTCAAAAAATATGATCCACTAAAATAATCACTCATACGAGAGATCATGATAAAAGGTTCATGAGACCTCCCAAAAAGAAGATTCCTCCACTACTTCATTGGAGGAAGCATTAGAATAAAACTGTCACAGTCACCCCTTAATGCTAAGAGAATAAGTAGACCAACTGAAATTGGGCACAAGAGTGTGCAAGGAATGTAGACTAAGATATAGGCCCAAAAGATGTTAAAAAAACTAAAAAATGGTATTAATCAAGGCACACATGCATGACACAAGAATCATGAGGATCCGCTATTGTGATGTAAATGCAAGGAAACACGTAGAATAGGGTGAGAATCATGAGGATCCATAATTTTGATGTCAAATGAATGCTCTCAACAATCCCTATTACACTTTACAATTCAATGTAAGTAAAAAATTCCCAAATTCCCTTCCATATGACACTTTATTTGAGTACATTTAGAAGCATATTTGTTGTATGTGTTTTTACAAGTTTATTGTCATGAGACAGACTAAGAAGACATAGATTAATTTATGCCTTTCAAACCTCAATAAAAGAAAAAAATATAAAATAAAATCCCCCTTGATTATTTTTTCCCTCCCTTGATTTTGCACCGTGGATGCTAAAATTTGCAAATACTCAAAACAAACAACTATTAGTCAAACTTAATTACAACAAATCAAGTATCCATATGAAATATTGGATCATGCTACCTATGCAAACAAAGAAGTAAGATATCAAATATATTAAGTGAAAGCATAAGAAAGCAAGAATAAAACACTATCCCATAGTGGATTAGTGCTACTTTGATGTGGAAAGTAGCCATTTCCTAATCCTTCATATGTTCTTGGATGATGGATGTGGATTTAGATGAACGAGATTGTGGAGAAAATTGTGGAGGATTAATACAATAGAGGAGGTCTATTTATAAAAAAGAAGGATGGAAGAATGCAAAACATGGAGGATGTGGGACAAAACATGAGCCAATGACAATATGCCACTTGTCAAGATGCCAGTGGAGGAAGGTTGTTCACATTTTGGTCATTGTGCATGATAAATGCTATTAGGTGGATTTTGAAATTTGAAAGTTGGCTTGTTGGAGGGAGAAGAAAGAGTCTTAAATGCCAAGTGGGGGACATGCAAGAGACAATGTAGGAGGAGTTAATGCAATGTTGGAGGACAAGACATTTGGGAGGGAGATTTTAAATGGAGGAATATTCCACTTGAGATGCCTTTTTGAATGAAAAGGAGGAATTAATAAATCAATTAAATTGATTTATGTGCACAATTTGCAAAATCTAAAGAATTGGAGTGATTATGATTAGGATTAATCATGATTTGATTAATTAAGATGCACATTAGTTGATTTTTACTTTTGACTTAGATTTTAGGATTAAAATAAATCAAAATGAGAAGAAAATGATTTTAGATTTAATTAAATAAAGATTTGATTTTTTTAATCAAAGAGAAAGATGTTAAGGTTAAATCAAACAAAGATGAATTTATTTTAATTTTGGTGGATGACTTTAGAGATTAGTTAAATAAAAGTGAATTATTTAATTAAAAGAGAGATGTTAGGATTTGATTAAATAAAATTGATTATTTAATCAAAGAGGTATGTGAGGATCAAATTAAATAAATTTGATTTATTTAATTAAAGGAGGAATTTAATCAAATAAATTGCTTTATTTGATTAACAAACTAATTTGATGTTAATTAGTTAGATTTAGATGCATGATGTTGATTTTGCATGTCTACATTTTTCCTCTCTTTGAACCAATGTACTTGTTGCATTGGTTCAAAGAATAAACTTGCCGAGATAATAATTAAAAAAAAATTCTTTTTTTTTTAGATGACCTAGAGAAAAGAAGTATACTAATACATTTACCTCTCGAGATCGGCAAAACCCCGATTTGAAGGTCGACCCCATGACAAAGAGGTTCAAGATGGACATATGGATGGTTATGATGATGATGCAAAATGAGATTGTTCTCTCAGATGATTAGAATAACCAATCTATATTATCCTAAAAATGAAAATGTGATGATGGAATGTATTTGAGATGATGATGTGATGATGTGGATTTCCGTGAGATTTTATGTATGCTAATGATTTGTGGATGCAGGATGGGATGCACTAGTGATGATGATTAACTATCCCGTATGATGCTAGCAACAAAAAAAAAAAAAAATGAGTGATGATGCTAAGAGGATTCAAGCCAACTTTAGACAGAGATGATGATGAGAGATAGATGATTTTCTTATAAGAATTGGGACTTTGCAAGGGCTACTTTACCTTATAGTTTGATAACACAACAGAATGATACATCAAGGTATAAAGAACTAAGATAGCGTTGTACCTAGTATACAAAACCTTATTCAGAATGTAGTTCAGATATTTCAAATATCTCAGACCAAAACATGGAAAAGAAATCCTTCCTATGTGGTCAAAAAGACACTTAAAACACCCTCCCTACAAATCAAGAAAAACACACATGATCAAGTTATATTACAATAATATCCAACAAGAACAAAAGATAAAAAGATAATGATTGTTGCCCCATTCCTTTCTCTCTAAATCCCTTCATTTGGGACATCATCGAGAGGTCATAAAAATGAGTACAAAAGGATAAGTCAAAAGACAAAGATAAAGTAAACAAACAAGTTAATGTTCTTCATATCGCTAGCCAAGAATAAGCTATGGTGATGCCTAATGTTGATGTCCATTGTAGAAAGGATGCATCCTAGGAAATGATGTTATTAGATGAATGATTTGGAAATTATTGGATGATAGGCTATTGACACAAAGAGTTGACCAACTTGCTTATGTAATGACCTAGACTTGCAACCTTGACGATTGATTTTTCACTTTCAATCTGCTAGACCTTTTTTTGACGGTTTTACCAAAGGTTGAGGGTGACGATTATTTATTATGAGTGATGTTTATTTCAGGTGAAAGTGAGATGAAAAGGTGTGGATTTTTCAAATATTTGAATGTTTTTTGAAGTTTTGAAATGTTTTGAGGCTGTTTTTGGCATTTCAAGATTTTACCAATTTTTTGATTTTCAAAATTTCAAATGTTTCCTGTGCTCTTTTGATGTTTTATAAATGTTTTGATTTTGTGCCCTGTGGGTCGATAAAATTAGCCTTTCCTACGCTTTAGCTATGGGGACAAATGCAGTTCTGTACCATGTTTTTTATTTCTATTTTTATGAATGTTTTTGGATTTTTGCATGATTTTGATGTTTTGGATATGGGCATGTGTGATGATATCAGTGATCTATATGGATTTTGTTGAAATACAAGCTAAGGTTGATTAATTAGATTGATGGATTGATGATGATAACATTGTTGAGGATGCACAACAATGCAAGGATAGTGTTAAGCAACACAATGATTAGGAGGGATATCCCAAGATGATAAGGGATTGATGATGATGAGGATACACAACAATGCAAGGATTTGATTGATTAGGATTGATGATGATAATATTGTTGAGGGTACACTAAAATACATGGATAGTGTTAAGCAACACAAGGATTAGGATGAATATCCCAAGATGATGATGGATTGATTGGATTTGATTGATTAGGATTTTGAAGCTTGGTTTGGAACAAAAGATTTTTTGGATGATTTGATGTGATGTCGAAGCATGCATTAGATGCGGCTAATAGTGATTGTTTAGATTGGTGTTCGATGAAAGATGAATCTTAATAAGGAATTTCTTGTCAAAATATGCCATGGGCTAGTAATTTGGATTTTGGCTCACAACTGCTTGACCAATTTGATTTCACATTTTGTCAATGTTTGGATCACCCTATAAGTTTGAGGATATAGATCAAGATTTGTTCTTGAAGCAAGATGTGCATACCTACCCCAATGTTTAGCAATGTGTTGGATGCCATGGGTGGATGCTTGGATAGGTGTATGGATGGATGGATATTGTAAGCACACAAAGGATGCCAAGGATTATATTATGATAAGATACAGTTCGTGATAGAGGATGGTTATTTGGATAATTTTTATGGCTCGTGATAATGTTGGGTAGGATATGATCAATGAAAATGACTCATGTCAAGATGTTTACCATAAGTAGGT
This sequence comes from Sequoia sempervirens, assembly GCA_007258455.2. Classification (NCBI taxonomy): domain Eukaryota; kingdom Viridiplantae; phylum Streptophyta; class Pinopsida; order Cupressales; family Cupressaceae; genus Sequoia; species Sequoia sempervirens. Next base: position 20,241 of record VDFB02059686.1, on the reverse strand, counting down.
GTAAATTGCTCACCAAAATTTTACTAAGATCAAGATAATTTGGAAAATGGATGTAGAATGGATTGGATAAATGGTTTATGGATGAATGGATTTATTATGGATAAGATGGATAGAATGTTGGATTTATTATGGATGAGATGAGATGCTTTCACCTGAATAGGAACACATAGATGCTCAATTCTACACATGATGCCTATTTTCTAGGCTTTCATCATGGTTCTTGTCCAAAGTGCCCATATGGCTTTCTCACTAGAGGATCTAATTTTATCTCTTTACTATTTTCATGATTTTTCTATTTTTAATTTTTTTGGATTTCTTTTGAAAGATTTTAAACTCTTCATGCTGTCCTACCCAGTTGGTGTTGATGTAGATTATTTTTTCATAAATGCCATTAATATCTTGCTTGAAGAAGTCAGATTTGGCTGCTACTTGCACTGAATACGCTAAACTTTTAGACTCCCCGACCTACTTTGTTGATATCGAAGTTAACTTTTTCTTTGTGTGCACATTGTGATAGAATGTCTTGTGAATCCTTATGATGAAGGGTGGCTGCCAACACATGGTCAATGTGAGAATTGAGATCATGTGGAGGTGAATGGGAGTGTTTTAGAATAAAAGATTGATTGGTTGGATAGTTTGAACCTTTCTGACTTCCAAACTTGGGAAGATGAGCAAGATGGGTGGATATGAAAGTGCATGAAATAGGACCAACTACTTGATATACTTTGTATACACAGTTTCGGGAGACTTAACAATCTTGATGAACTCTTTTCCCTTATTATTTTTCCCCGTAGTTCTTTGACTGATGGAGTTTGATAGAGATAATCTTTCTTTTTTTTTTTGGTATCCATGTGTATTTGATTTGTCCATTTTCCTTCTCTGATTATTTTGATTTGATAACATTCTTCTTGCTTTGATTCACATCCTTCTTTCGATGTTGGTCCCAATTCATGGATGGAGTGATGGGTGAATGAAGATTCATGACGTGGATGGTTGTAGTATTGCATCACATCATAAGGATTCTTCATGCACCCTATAAGTTGATGCTTTCTTTCGTAATTAGATAAAGTTGCCACCAGATGGTGGTGGTAGCTCCTTTGTTCCTTTTTATTTTTCTTGTTTTGAGATGTCTTGTTCAGTAAGCATTCTTTGATAAATGACCACTATAGATGACGTTTCAATTTATTGCTTTGCTAACTTTGAAATGTCTTGTTTTGTTTGACCTATTTCTTTGAGTGGATAATGCTTGATATCTTTATACATGATGTCCTTAGTCTAAATTTTGGCTATATATAATCTTGATGTTGACAACTCTATTTGACTATAGGAATAAATAACATGCTCTTTTTGTGTAATAATATTAGGAGTAAAGGAATCATGTTTTGAATGAAGATCATTTATGTGTCCATCCACATAAAGCATCTCATGGGTAGATGGAGGGGTATGTGCTATATGGATGTGATCATTATTTGTGACATTTTGTATAGATAGGAGAGTGTCCATTAGATCATTGTAGTAGCTTGGAAATATGAATTCTTGATCTTGAATAATTTTGAAATTGCTTTTGACATGCTTTGGATCAAGTTCTTGACATGGGTCTATTTCAAAGGATGGATTACTTATAAGGAGTTCTTGGATGTCATCACTAGACATGGGAAGTAGCTCAATATCCTCTTGATCTTTGAGTGGACTTGGATCAAATGTTGAGTTGAATATTCCTTCAATTTCTACAACCATGAGGTCAAAGGATGTCAATACGTCTTGGAAAGGACTATTTCTATACTTTGGTGACAGATGTTGATCATGCTTGGAATAAATTCTTGAGATATGTCCTCTAACTCATTAGGTGATGTAGAGACATTTTCAATATGATCATTGGTCGATGGGTCATGGATTAAGTCAATAGGATAAAATAACTCTAACACTCCTTGAAATAGATCATAGTTGAATATTGTTGAGCGATTTTGATCAAGACTAAAAAATGACCCTTCATGCATGTTGATTTGATCTTCAGATGGGGTAGAAAAATATTCAAGGTGCTCATTGATGGATAAATCTTGATCCTTTTTTTCAACAATTGTGGTGGAGAGATTTTCAATGATATCACTAGTGGTTGAATCCTAATCATTGCCCCCAATATTTATTAATTTTTGATCAATCAAGTCTTGGATGAGATTTTTGAGTCAAATACAATTTGATATTTTGTGTCCCTTTCTTTTGTGAAAATCACAAAGGTGATTTTCATTATACCATGCTGGTTTCAATAAGGATTCTTGATAGTTCTCATAGATGGATATTTTAATGAGATTTTCCTGCACCAACTATTGTATGATGATTCTATTGGTTTCCCAAGTGGTGTGTAGTCTTGTTTGTTACCCTGTGAGACTTGTACTGGTGGTGATTGATCTTTGAGATGTGGTGATTTATCTTCAATATGTGGGGGTTGGATTTGTTGAAATGGTCAATCTTAATATCTAACTTCTTGACATTGAAGATATTGTTCTTGATGTAGTTGTGGACACAACTCAATGCTTTGATGACATGGTTTAACCAATGGAAGAGTGCATTGATTTTGGGGTGGAAATGTCTCTTGGTGCAATGGATCAAATATTTTGGAAAGTGAAGCAATTTGATCTTGCAAAATTTGATCTTGACACCTTTGATATAGTTGATTTGGTTTTTGTTCAAGCAGATTTGGACTGTATATTTGTGTTGTTTGTATGGGATCATGGAAAAATTTATCTTGGACATTGTTTTTATTTGGGATGATGTTCATATTTGCAATTATAGGTTGAAATTGAACATTGTTTTGGTTGGGAATCCCATTGCCTTGATTTAGGAAACTTTGATTTTGCATGGTATTATCTTGGCTTGGATCAATACATGTAGTCCTTAACATCTTGTTTGGACTTTGAACAACATCTGTATGATTTGCAAACATATCTATCTCAAAGTTTACCAAGTGTGGATTTGAAATGTTCATGTTTGGAAAACTTGTACTTGGTATATTAAAATTTTTCATGTATGGATTTGGTGAATTGATGTCATTTTGTGGAAGATTCATGCATTGGGTGCTTGGTTTATAGATTTGTAGGTTTGGGCTTGGATTTAAATCTACCACTAGGAAAGGTGTTAAATTTTTTTTATTGGGCATACTCACATTTGCTATACCATTGAGGTTTTTAGGAGATAATGGTCCCATGTATGGATTGTATAAATGTGAGTTTTGATAGCCAATTGGCATTGTAAGGCCTTGATAGTTTGGTTGAATTGGATTACTCATAATATATGGATCAATTTTATATTCCATGTTATTCTTTTGTTTTAAATTTGTAGCAAAAGTGACCTCTAATGTGTTTAGGAACAATGATGAGATGAAGGATGAAAGGAGTGAATGATATGGGTGTTGAAATTTTGTTAGGAACATTGGATCAATGCTAGACTTTAGGATTTTTTGATTCTTTGATTTGGATAATGAACAAATAAACCCTACGATGTTGGATGTTATCTATGGAATAAATTTTCTCTTACAAGATGATAATTTGATTAAGTGTATGGAGAAGGATGCATCTACCGACACCTAACCAAAAAATATGATTTGATAATTTGACTAAGCATATGGAGAAGGATGCATCTACATATACTTAGCCAAACAAGATGATTTGATGTTGGACTCAAGGATTTTGATTTTGATTATTTTGATTTGGATAATGGACTTGTAAACCCCAAGATGTTAGATGTTATCTTAGGATGCACTTCTCCACAAGGATGATAATTTAATTAGGTGTCTAAGGAAGGAATCATCCACATTCACTTTAGCCAAGCAAGGTGATTTTGATAATGATTTGAAGGATTTTACCAAAAGTCTAGTATGAATGATTTTTCCAATGGTTCAAAAGTTGTTTGTGGGATGGAGATGATAAATGTTTGGGATGGATGAAGTGTTTGATTTGATCCTAAATAAACGTAAGAAGACTTTGTTTATAAGACCAAAATATTGAAGAACATTTTTTTTCCTAAGAGCAGTTCAAATCAAAAGACCAATGTTTGCATGGGAAACAATATGACCAAAAGATAACAAGCACTTGTGTGGGGTTAAATTGATTTCATCTTGATTAATGGATTGCTTTTACCACATCTAATGTATTTCTTATTTTTTTCAAAATAAATGTCTAATGTACCAATTTCTTTTCATCCCACAAAGTCCATTATGTGGAAATCAAGGAAATTAAGGAAATAGTTCCCTATTGTTGAATTTAGTAGGAGAAAATTGATATGAAATACAAATGCATAGAAGCCTCTAAGGATGAGAATCCCAATGGAAAACAATATCACATGAATTTGTTCAGGGGTATTTGCTTCTCCTAAAGGGTTTTAAATTTGGTGTTCATGTTAAATGTTTTTTTTCCAATATTTTTGATCAAGTAAAGTGTTTTTATTTTAAGAACCTACACAACCCTATGGATATTGAGACAATATTTGTTGAATCCCCACTTAGACAAATCTAGCTATGCCTACTTTTAGTAGATGATTAGATGCTTGATCACATTGGCTCCCCTCCATGACACTCACTTCTATAGGTTAACCAAGCATTAGTAGCCATGAATCTCCTATGGCATACTTATCATCTCTACTAAAAGCCATAAAATTGTGGGGTGACTTTAGAATGATCGTTCTTGCACCAACAAATAGATTAAGGATTTTGGTCTTTTAAACAAGGGGTTTTTAATGCAGACATTCCATTCATGGGGGATTATCCATGTAGTGAGATACCATTGTTGTCCTTCTCATTGAAACAATCCTTGTGATACTTGCCTTTTCTCAAGTACCCCACTTATATCTAGGTGGAAGTCACTTGGCTTTAGAGTGTTCCCAATTGGGTCATTCCCTTGGGTGATTACTTTTTCCCACAAGGCAAGCCCTCTAAGATAAAAAGTCAGAAAATACATCCATAGTTCAATGAATATTTGTTGATAAAGAAAGAGAGAACACATGCGATATATTCCACTCATACTCATAAGATTTTTTCAATTTTAAGATCCAAATTGAACTGTGTAGGAAATCACTTACAAAACCTAATATCACCAAAAAGCCTTTGGATTCTCTAGATCATCATGAGGTGTGAGAGAAGTGCATATGTATTTTTGATGATATTATTTTGGGTAAGTGATTACAAAACAAAGCAAATGTTCATTTTAAATCCTTAAAAAATGATTTGATTTTTTTAAAGCACCAAAAAAAAAAGATGAAAGTTGTTTGTTCAATTGTTAACCTTAAACAAAATCTAGTAAGTTTTCCTAAAGTTCTTTTAAACCTTTTGTAAAAAAAAAAAGCTTTTGTAATGTTATTTTTAGAGCCCAAAAACAAGCGAGTTGGCTTAAAACAAAAAATGATTGTAGTAATTGGATGGTTTAAGTGATTACAAGAAGAATTAAAAATTCTCTTCAAGTTCATTTTTTTAACTTTTCTCTGGTGCTCCAAAACTTCCTTCTCTAGAACTTCCTCGCTGAACTTTACGCTTCAAAACTTTTTCTTGAACTTTTGCTCCAGAACTTCTTTCTCTAGAACTTTCTACGCCAGTGCTCCTAAATTTTTTTGAGCTAATGCTATGGAAACTTTGCTTTGGTGCTTTGGAAACTTTACAAAGTGATGAAAAACAAGGATAGTTTCTCCTAAAATGTTGCTCCAGAAACTTCCTACTCCAGAACTTTTTATGCTGGTGATCCTAAAATTTTCTCCATTGATGCTCTAGAAATTTTCTACTCCAATACTCCAAAACCATTCTACTCTGATGCTCTGGAAACTTTTCCAGCAGTCTCTACCTATGCATAAATGGAAGCATATAGATTCAAGATAAAAAATGCAGATTAGTCAAACACAAATCCAATAAAGAGTTTTCGTGTTTCCCTGAATGTTTCAACATATATGCATGTTAAATATATATGGAATGCCCTCCTTCCAACACCATTATGTGGATGCTAAAATCTAAAAATACTCAAAACAAACAACTATTAATCAAACTTAAATACAACAAATCAAGCATCCCTATGAAATATTAGATCATGCTACCTATGCAAACAAAGAAGTAAGATATCAAATATATTAAGTGAAAGTATCAGAAAGCAAGAATCAAACTCTATCCCATAGTGGATTGGTGCTACTTTGATGTGGAAAGTATCCCTTTCCTAATCCATGATATGATCTTGGATGATGGATGTGGATTTAAATGAATGAGATTGTGGAGAAAATTGTGGAGGATTAATACAATAGAGGAGGTCTATTTATAAAAAAAGAAGGATGGAAGAATGCAAAACATGGAGGATGTGGGACAAAACATGAGCCAATGACAATATGCCACTTGTCAAGATGCCAGTGGAGGAAGGTTGTTCACATTTTGGTCATTGTGCATGATAAATGCTATTAGGTGGATTTTGAAATTTGAAAGTTGGCTTGTTGGAGGGAGAAGAAAGAGTCTTAAATGCCAAGTGGGGGACATGCAAGAGACAATGTAGGAGGAGTTAATGCAATGTTGGAGGACAAGACATTTGGGAGGGAGATTTTAAATGGAGGAATATTCCACTTGAGATGCCTTTTTGAATGAAAAGGAGGAATTAATAAATCAATTAAATTGATTTATGTGCACAATTTGCAAAATCTAAAGAATTGGAGTGATTATGATTAGGATTAATCATGATTTGATTAATTAAGATGCACATTAGTTGATTTTTACTTTTGACTTAGATTTTAGGATTAAAATAAATCAAAATGAGAAGAAAATGATTTTAGATTTAATTAAATAAAGATTTGATTTTTTTAATCAAAGAGAAAGATGTTAAGGTTAAATCAAACAAAGATGAATTTATTTAATTTAAATGGATGAATTTACAGATTAATTAAATAAAGTGAATTATTTAATTAAAAGAGATACTTTAGGATTTGATTAAAGAAATTGATTTATCTAATCAAAGAGAAATGTGAGGATTAAATTAAATAATGTTAATTTATTTAATTAAAGGAGAAATTTAATCGAGTAAATTGATTTTTTTATTGACAAAAGAATTTGATGTTAATTAGTTATATTTAGATGCATGATTTTGATTTTGCATGTCTACAAGCACTTTGTAGGAGTGTTTTGTCAATAGGCTAAATGGGACATAAGGTAGCACTTTATAGTGGAAGTGTGATAGTTTGTCATTGGATGCATGTGAAAAAAAAGAACATTTATAAAAAAGTGACCCTCAATTGTGAGCTGAAGAGAAAAATTTATTAAGCTTTCAAATTTTCCACTTTTACAAAATCGACTTGCCTTCTTGCTAGAATTTTCAAATTGTTGAAAAATAATTTTAATACCAAGTAGTTAATAAATGGAAAAATTAGAGAGATTTAAAGGCCCCCTTTGTTTGTAAAGAACCAAGGAATTAATTCCCATGTGACTAGGGGCTTAAGGTTGAGATGGGTCCCCCTAGTTAACATAAGCCTTAGAGGGAAAGGTTCCTCTTTTTGTGGCTCATAACTAGATCATGCCTATTCTTTGTGAAGATTCACATTGGGGAAAATACACATAGGTATACCAATGAAGAACATAGGTTGAGCAATAATCTATGGCCTATATATGCAATTCCCCACAAAAATTCCACCCTCTGACTCCTATGTCGCCCCTCTAAATCCTGTTATGAAGAGAGTTGCATAAAGATATGATGGGTTGAAAGAGATTAAGTGTGGCTCCCTCTATGGGTCAAATCACATCTCTAGCCTATCTTAGGTGCCTCAAATCTTTATGGATGCAAATTATGGGCTAGTAAATACCCAAATCATGGCCTCCAACTTCCAATACCACCTCTTATGCAAGAAATAGTGCCTACAATAGAGAAAATTTGGAGCCTCAAGGTTTAATCAAAACCTACAATTAATGGTTCATGATATACAATAAAGTGAATTCAATAGAACAAACATTCCTTCTCCTTGTAAGAATTGATTCATAGTTATCTAAGAAATTCAAATCTACAAATTACAAGAGGGAAACTATGGGTCTCTATGTTTGAGCGTGCACCTAAAAAAGGGAGAAAATGCCCCTAAATCATGCCTCATAAGGATAAATTGAAACTACAAACAAATTGCAGGGGTTGTAGTAACAAATTATGCCTCCATAAATGATAGTCTACAAAGGCTTCTCTTGTCAAAGTTATCAAGATTTCATGAGAAGATATTCAAATTCCAATCACTTCTAGGGCGGGTTGATTCCTTCCTACAATGACTAGATATGTAGGTTGACTCCAAACTATTCCTAAGAATGATTTTAGAAATGCCTATCCATCTTTCTACAATTGTTAACACACAAAAATGGAGATAAGAAACTATAATTTTTTCACCTTTAAGGCCTAGAAATATCTGCCCATATGAGAATTAGGAGATCATGGAGATAAAGAACCTGAACAAGTGAATAATCTAAATATTGTATTACTTGTTGACCACCAAATGTTGAACTGAGGAAGCCTTGCATATATATGCAAAAAAGAGAAAATCCACCTATCATGTGGATTGACAAGTGCCTCATGATGTGACACAAATGAGTAGACAAGTTTCCTATATATGTCAAGTATAGGATCTCTAGAATTGTGCAAATCAACAAACTATTTGACCAAGTCATTAACCTTGATGCCAAGTGTTGAGTGATCTTTGAGGTGAGATGGAAAGTCTTCCAACCTTAGAAAGGTATTATATAAGGTTTACCAAATAACTTGGAAACCTCTAGAGGCCTAAAGGTTTCACATTCAATTAGACAAGATATTTTCAAACCTCATCAACGTAAGTACACTTAAGCATAGTGAGTAGATATATCATTCACTCTAACATTCGAGGTTCATCAATATGTTGTTTTTTAACATTTTATATAATTCATCCATGCCAAAAACTAACATGTTGATGAACCTAATCAATTATATCATTTTGTGTGCCTTTTTAGAAGTTATGTAGTTGTCAAACAAAGGGTTTAGGAGATTATGCACCTAGTCTTGTGAAGACTTAAGAAGGTTGTAATACTTCATGGTTGGCCTTGTTTGTGTCCTCAACACTTCTCATGTTTAAGGGGTACAGTGTGGTATCATTATTCCACTTGTGTGATGCCACATTACAACAAGATGTCTTGGTAATCATGTGATTGGATATAAGTGACTAGTCATCGTTCCAATTAGTGGCGAGTTTGTGCCTCTTGGTTTGGAAACCTCTTGTAGAGGTTTTCCCCTTTTTTTAGAGTTGTGAAGCATGTTTTTATGTGGATTGGAGGTTTATTATTCTATCATCCTATAGTGTGGTTTTGCAAGAGAACATAATCATAGTTTAGTAATTAATTGATCATCATGTAGGTGTTTCCCTCTCTCTCTTATATGTTCTTTGTAGTGGATTTATACCATGAGTGATTAGCCTTTAACTATTTCCATCTTTCCTATGCAATGGTGAGATTATCTTGTTGTCTTTGTCATTATATCATTATGTTCATGTAGTAATTGTGTGCATATTATTGTACAAGTGTGAGATGTTGATGTTACATTAATGATGTGTTGTCATTGTTTTGAAAATAAATATTCCATCAGGTTTTATTTTGAGCATGTTGGTTTGGGGTATTACATCTGGTATCAGAGCTCAATTGGCAGCACTGGGATCTTTGGTTCATGTTCTTTTGCATGTGATTATTGGTCCTTGGCATGTGATTGTTCAAGTGCTTATTTCAATAAGTCAAGGTTTGGATTCTTGCATAGGTGCCTCAAGTGGCATTTCTATGTTTTTAATTTTAACCAAATCGTGTAGTGTGTTTGAGGAGGAAGAGTGTCTCCCAAGCCTTGATGCACTTTATAGGGATAGGAGTATACCCTTGGTGAAGATTCTCATGTTTGGGGAATGGTCACTCTATAGTTTGTTTCTCATTGTGTGAGCACTTTGTTTGGGTCCTTATGTGTGTGAGTGTGTTGTTGGAAGTAGGTGTTGACATTCTACAAAGATAATATAATTATGTATATATTTACAAATATATGATATACATAAATAAGGCCTAAAAATATAATCCAAAACAATCATATACAAACTAATTTTATGCATTCATGTAGAATGATTGTATATCTATCAATAAGGTCCTATGAGTGAGGCATACATCCCATATAAATTTGAGTATGAAGATTGTGGATAGAATATTATAATAAATAAACCAATAAATGAATAAGAATACAAGAGGAATATTTGAAGGATGTAGACATTTATAGTGTATGAATTTTTGTTTTTTAAAAATTATAGTGCAACTCATATGCATATAATATTTAATTTTTTATTATTTCATACAAAATTAAACTTAAGAAAATATATATAATAATTGTAGAAGGCAATGAGAGAAAGAATATTTTTTTCCATAATTATTTAAGTCACAAAGGAACAAGGAGTAAAATAATTATGTAGAATATGATTAGTTCATAAGAAGTTTGAGGCTATAAGTTAGATTATCACCATAAATAGATCGATAAATACCACATGGTGTGCCATGTTATTCATGCACCTTTTATCCCAAGGCTACCATTTCAAAAATGCCATTATCATTTTCCTCATAAACTGTTAGATTTTTTTTTTTCTATTTTATAGAATATCAACAAGCTTCTATTTGGTATTTAGTTTTTACTTGTGATATACATTCTACCAATGAAATATTTTTTTCTTTATTTGTAGGTACTCATGGATATTACATGCAAAATTGACATATTTATATCACCACATCTTTACAAGGTTTATTTGTTTATATCAACCCCATTCTTATATACTTGATGTCTAAATATTTCATTATATGCATGATTATAAGTAATGTGTACATATTTTGAAGTGCATGGTCATTCCAAAATTCACATGTTCCTTAAACTAGGAGAGAGATAACCAAAATATTTATATACCCATATCATTTTCTATTTTGTTTTTATCCATTTTGAAAAAAAAATACATGTAGAAAGAAATCAATGGCACAATATTGTAACAAGTTGGATTCATTCCCCTAGCCTTGGATTATCCATATCCACCCTAATAAATATTCACTTAGCTCTTACCTTATTCTCACATGCATGTATCCAAATAGATTTATGCTATCCATGAATTAATTATTTATATATTAATTCACCTACTCAAATATAGCTATAAGTTTCCTAGATTAAATCGTTTGAAATTCTAAGATAACTTTTTATCATCATGAGGTTTATTGTACATTTTCTAACTTGACCATCACTTCTTTAAATATTACAAGTCCTATAACTATCAAGAAGGATCTAGTAGACAATTTTTTATTAAACAAGAAAAATTGTTACACCCCATCTCATTATTATTGATTTACTTTTATCTTCATAGGTGAATATGATGGTAAATACAATCATGATTTTGATATAATTAATGGGATACTAAAATAGGTGTTATCTGAAAGTGTTGATAAATGATTTGAAAGAGTAATTATGTTTACATTGATGATAAACATGTATTGCTATATGAATATGCTTAATTTTATGATGCATATGGATTTATTATGAACGTCTAACTACCATTGTGAATGTGCTAAGATAGTTGCAGGGATAGGTTCATTTCTCTAGGTGGAGGGGAAGTATCACTCAAGAGAAGTGATTGGTCGAATAACCCTAAATGAAACGTATCTGAGCTACACACTCACAGTAGAATGGCTGAGTCAAGTTATTGTGTTGGGAATCGGTAAGTCACCCTTAGTATGAGTGTTTGCATTTGTAAGGGCCATGATTACTATTAAATGCATTCTTGGATGATGTTTAAATGTTTCAAACTTATGAGTCCTTCCTTATATTACTATGCTTGATGTTATGGTTGAATGAGTATATGGGATATATGCATATGTTGGCATATTTATACATTGGATATGATGGGATTTCCATATGAGTATGATGACATATGTATAGATATGCATATATATAAATGATTAATTTGATGCTATTATGAATATATTCACAGTGTCATAATCATTTCAGATACCGCATGGATTATTTGACTACTAATCACTATAGAATATAAATGTCATGTATATACATACATACATACATACATACATACATACATATGTATATATATATACACGTAAGCATTAATTCTCATTAGAGAAGTGTATGCATATAATATATATGTACATGTGTAAGTATATATGCATGTGTTATTATTATGAATATATCACTTAGTCATATTCATTTTAATATCAAATGGGTTACTTAAATAAATATGTCTATCAATGAGTATATGTATAGATAAATATTTATGCATATATGTATGTATGTGCATTTTATACTTTGTGTTTCTATTTATGGCCAAGTGAATGGATATCATGCATTTTATAATAGAATGATACTTTGGCATAGTAAATATATATATTATATAAGTTTGTATATATATATATATATGTATATGTATATAATATAACATATGGATATATATTATATTATATATATAGTATATATACAATCCATGATTAAATAATTTCAAAGAATTGTATTATTTTTACTAGTGCAATGTATACATATGAAGTTTCATATTCAAATGAATATAGGCAAAAAATAATGTATAATGAATTACGTGGTTTTGGAAGATAAATCCAAATTCCTATGGCATAGGCTATGAGTGCAATGTGCTGAATATATAACATAAACTATGACTGCACCATAGTCCATATGATGCACCTTAATGTGAAAAATAAGAGGAGTGTATAACACGTTTAGAAAGTATGTAAGAGATTGAATATTTAAAGCACATTGGCAATGAATAAGGAGTGAACTATATGCAATAGATAGTGTAGAAAATAAGTTGATATGGAGAGTTTGACTTAGTTGATGCATTGAGTTTAAATACATTTGACATAGTAAATTTCATTTACTTGGGATGCCTTATCCTGGATTAAATATCAACAAGTAAATACAAATGCATAAAGAAAGGATAAGTTACAATAGGTAGAAAAAATAGTCAAAGATGATTAATAAGATAAAGTGACTCATCAATTCTTTATTTTCTATTGTGCATAGACTTACTTGACTTGTGAAATATGTTACATTTGAAATATAGACTAATTCAAAATAGTCAAAGTCACTCCAACTTATAGAAATATGGTTTCCTGGTTGGCACCATAATAAGAAGTTCTAATTGCTGTAGAACTTCATTTTTAGAGCAATTTGAATGTCACCTTTTGATCATGTGCTATTTAAAATAGTCATATATTTTTTCCAACTAAAGAGGTCAATATGTGGCATTCTATGTTGAGTATACTCTTTATTTGTGCACCATCTTTTAGCCATGTGTAGTGAGTTGACTAAGTGTGGAATTTGTTGTCAATATTCATGCCTTTTCTATAGGCTAGGGAGTCTCCTTGCTGCTATATAAATAGAGAAGCAATCTCTCTCTTTTGAGATGCATTCCATATACTTTTTCTATGTATTCTATTGCATTCTATTGTATAGTTTTGAATTCCCTTATTATGCAAGTTTACTTTGAGTATTGTGAGTGAGATTTGAGTATTTAGAGTGAAGTATATTATCAACTTGAGGGAAGGATTTATAGAGGCATTGCTTGTGAAGTCAAAGTAAAGCTAAGTGGCTGAAATTGGGAAGCTATACATCATTAAGTCAATTGGATAAGTGAGTTATAGGCATGAAAATTTTCCTTTATTTGTCTTAGTTTATGAAAGATTGTTTCTTGAGTGCTTTATTTGATCTATTGAGAGTACTTGCATTAGGGAAAAAAATTCTTTGCTTTGAAAGGAAAATAGAAGTTATTATGTTGTTTGTGAGGTGCTTGTAATTACTCCATAACAGGGGGGATTGTTTTTCTTAGGTATTTATTATGCTAGATATGATTAGACAAGAATAGCTTACTAGCTATTCATAGTGTGAAACATATCAATGTCACAAAGTAACTTGATACTATTGGCTTAAGATGTTAGATGCACATCACCAATTTGGTAGAAATGCTAGGATGAGTCATTGCTAATCTATACTTGCATGATCAATTGATCATACTTGAATTAAGACCTTGGGTAGAGTTTACATACTAGGTTGGGATTCATACTTGGCTAATCATTAAAACCTATGGTTGGGAATAGCCTATTTGGTTGAGTTGTTCAATTGGTCTTGATTGTAACATATAGGGTAAGAGTAACCTATATAATTAAGCTAGTCAGTGGTAGGTGACTATATCCTAAGATTAGGATGTGTCAATGATAAAACTCACCTTTGTGACCAAGCCAGTTTAGTTGTGTTTAAGAAATTCCATATGATTGGAGCGTAGGTGGGAATTACCTAGTGAGTAGAGCTGTTACTTGATTAGTTGCTTTGCACTCTTAAATATGATGTTATAATATTGATAAGAGTATACTCTTTGCATACCCTTTTAATTAAGGGGAATTATTCTCTCGAATAGAATCATCCATTGATATGGTTATTCTTCAATGCGGGCCATTCATTGATAAAGTTATAATCTTGATGAGTATCACTTATTATGTTATAATTTATTGAATGGAGTCAGTTATTTAATCTATGATTATAATGAGGTTTATCTAGATTATAAAGTTATACTTAGGACTAGATTGTCTTTTGAAGTTGATAAATTGTTTGTTCCAAGATAATATCGTATGTTAAACCTGTGGATAGGAATATCCAATGAAGGGGTAACACGTGCTTAGGATTAATGGTAGAGATACCATAGTGATTTGGGAAAAAGGGAGTAGGCTATTTTTGGGGTTAAGGGTTACCCATTGGAGGAAATACCTATGCATATTTTATAGTGGCCTTAAGTCAAATAGAGCTTAATAAAGTGTAGGTGAATATAATGACCATCACTTAAAGTACTGAGTCAGAACACTTTGGCCAAATTAGTGTGATTTCCTTTGGCTCCACTGCTAGTTCACCATGTCGATGTAGTGCATGCTAGTACCAGATTGTATAGATTACAAGTTCTAGTCATGTAGAGCACAACACTATGCTTAGTGTGGTTGTCATATGAGATTACTCAACCAATCTCTTTCTCAAAGGGTAGGTCCATCTATCATATGATAGATGTGTGGAGACTGCATATGAGTCAATGGTTGGTGAGAATCACTTGAGTGATGCTTCTCCTCCTTAGCAGGCAACAAAAGACCAAGATATTTGAAAGGCATATCCTAGACCATCTATAACTATTTCTTTGAAGCTTGGTTGAGCTATGTATGTATCTTATACCCATATATATGGAAGGATATAATCATGAATGATACCCTTTATTTCATTCAATATGATATCTATGTTTGGAAAGACTTATAAAATTACATTGGAAGGCAATGGCAATTTTGAATTAGTGTTATTTCAATTATGCATGTAATTTACATTATGGAAAGAAATTTTTTTATTGCTATGTTATGACATCATGGTTTATTCACTTGAGGTGAAAACATTAGAAATTTTATCGAGTAAAACATTAGAGTTGTTACAAAAATGAAGAAATGGAAAAGAAGTAGGGTCAACCCTTACTTAGTGATTATGGATTAAACATGGAAGTCTTCAAATAAAAAGAAATTAGAGTGGAAAATAGTATAGAACCTATCTATTTAAAAAAAAATAGATCACATTTCTTATATGCAAAAATGTTGGAACATATTTTTTATTTATTGATTTGAGTACCCACATCCTTCAAATTTTATTTTCCTTAATTAGCATTAATTATTATGTTATCCTTTCCCATATTCCAAGCATTTAGTCGAGGGTAAATTATTTTGAGGTGAATGCTTATTATAGAATTAGTCTAGACTAAAATGGAAAATTTTATTTTCTATTAAAATTGTTAATTCCATTAAATTTATTTTTTCATGTTCTTAATATTTAGTGTTGGTTTGTAAGTAAATAAAATAATATCTTGAATAGATCAATTTTATCACATTAGTTATGGGTTATGTGTAATTTCTTCTAAGAATCTTCTTTCCATTTAAAAGACATTGAGAAATATTATTCTTGATGATCCTATTTCAATTTCAAAGCGTATGGGCCTATGTTAACAATTATTAGTAGTAATATCATTTATACATTTTCTTTCCACTTTGAAGAATTGGATTGGGATTGTGTTTACACTCACACAATATTTTGATTATCTATTTAATGTTTTATATGCTTAATATAATGGTTGTGATCCACTAAATCACAATTTACTTACTAAAAAAATATTTATTTTATTCTATTTTATTTTAAAGTACATTTGTATACTCTCTTCTCATCTAATCCATTCTTTTCATATAAATTATTCTTTCTTATGTAATTTTTTATATTTCTAAAAGATCATATTATGTGTATAAATCTATATATCCACAAAAGATATTATATATATGGGTTCATAAATATATATTATCTTAAATACATCTCAAAATATATTATTAAAATTTATTCTATAATTAAAATATTTTAGTTATTCAAGAGCTAATTTTTACTTTTTAGTAATTATTCTATAATATTTACTAAATAATTATTCTATATTTTTTTATAAATGCATGTTACTTATGTTTTGATTTTTATGGACATGGCTAATGACATGAGATTCTTTAATTCTTTGATACCATTCTATAACACATCTAAATATAATAAAATTAAAATTTGAGAATCACTTTTATCTTATTAATTATAGGGCATGAGAAGATTGCTTCTAGACATTTTCTATCTAGGTATTCTAGCCATTCAATTATTAAGATCGTGTGACCCAAGTAAATGTGAAAATTGCTTCAGAACCCTCAACCTAGTAATTGTACTCACTAATATATTTTAAGATGAACACTAAAATGTAGATACTTATTGTAGCATAGAAAACTGAATCTCTTTACATTTTCACACTTGTTTGGGCCCACCTTATTCAAATTTATGCTTCTTTATGCCTTAAATTATCCTTTTCCCCCACTTTTGAATTAAATATTATTTTAATTCAAAATTTAGCTTTTCCCTCTTCTTCTATAATTAAATAATTATTTCAATTATGTTTTTATTCATTACCCTTTTCTTCTATAATTGAATAAATCTTATTTATTTAATTATTTCCCACTTTCCCTTGAATGTTAAATATATATTTTTTAATTCTTTAATGTTTAACACTCCAAATTTTCTCTATAATTAAGTACTTATTTTTTACTTATTTAATTATCTAATTATTTGTTTTCACCTTTCTTTTTAAATAAATAAAATCAATAATTTATTTATTTCTCCTATGTTGTCCACCTAAATTAAATAATTACTATTAAATTTAATTTTCTCCAACAACATCTTTTTTTGGTGCCAATCTTATCTTCCACCTCAAGTCTTTATCTATGCATGTCTTTCTTTTCTCCATTAACCTCCACCTTTGATTAAATTATTTTCTAATTTAATCTTGGCCCTTGATTGTTATCCTCATTCTAGTCATTCACTTAACTCTCCTCTATAAATGAAGACCTTTCATCTATCCATTACCCTTAGTAATTGAAGTATCATCAAGCCTACATGTTGTCAAGTCAATTCATCACTTCTAAGGAGTTGAAAAGCAAGATTATTCATCTATTGTTGCATAAAATCAAGATCTATCATCATGGCAAGTTTCTAATTCCTTCATTTCACATTCATGCTTTATTTTATTTATTCATTTGGTTTAATTACCTAAACGTGGTTTGACCAAGGCAAACCCCCAATCCCTAACAATCAACATTTTCTTTCTCTTTTCTTGTGTGATTCTAGATCTAGGTATTTTGAAGACTTGGAAATCATTGAAGAATAATTTAAAAACTTATTGAAGTCATCTCCTTATTGGCTAGATCAAAATATCCATAAAATGTCACTTTTAGGCCTAAAGTTGGCAGTTTTAGAACTAGACACCTAGAGGAACAAAAAGTGAAAATAGAGAGCTTTGTTTCCACTTTTGGATTTTTAGAAAAACTAACATGGACTAAGTCACCATCATTGGTGACTTAGCCCCATTAGACATGTTTTTCAAAGATTTATGTATATATGCATACCCATTTGGCTAAAAGAGGCTCTGATGCAGTTTTCTAGATATGGGACTAACTCGCCCAAAATGGTGTAAGTGTCATAGTAGGTAAAAATTTTAGAATCAGTAGAATTTCCAATCCTCATTCAAGTCTTCAACATATTTCCAGGTGCACACATTCAATTTTATAGATTTCTATTTATTTTTATTTGCATTTCTAGGTAATTTAGTATATGTTTGCATACTATGCGATGTTTTCAAACACTTTACATTTCTTTAGTTTTCAATCATTATTCAATATATTTTATCATTTTTTAGAATTTAGGTAATTCTCCTTTGATATATTTCAATCATATTTTCATTTTTCTTGAGTGAACCATCAAGGTTTTTGGGATACCTCTCTCCTTTCAGGTGCAAAACCCTAGAAGTGTAAGAGAGTTCCCTATCCCCAAAAAACTTTGATTCATTTTGGTGAACCATAATTTTAAACATAATAATTTTGATTTGGAGTTCATCATCATCCTATATGTATCTCACACTAACTTTGCATTAGGGTTTGCATTAGTTAATGGGCATCTAGGGTTTTTAAAAAATTTCATTCGTGAAAGTGCATATAGGTTGCATTTTTTACATCTCAAATAATTAAAAATTTCTAAAATTCTTCATTTTCATCTTAGGTCTACATCATATAGCACAAAAGAAATAAAAATCAATGAAAAGAATCTAAAAATTCTAAAAAAATCCCCACTGGGACTCATTTTCCACCTTGGGTGACTTAGTCCCTTTTCACCACTGAAACTGCCTTTCACAACACTAAAAACCCTCTTTCTACACCTTTTTTGCTTCCATTAACTATCAATATCAATTTTTTAAGTTCATGTTACATGCATTTCACTAAATATCACTTAATTTCACTCATTTCATGCATTACTTAAACTCAATTTTTCATTCACAACATTTCATTTTACAGATCATTGCATAATATAATCAGTACATTACCTTGTTTGAAATTTGAAAAGTTGCATTTAATCCTATGTATTTACATTACATTTTAAGTTTGTATAGCCTCTATTACATTCAAATCATTAGAAATAAACATTGTTTGCATTTATGGCAATTATGGATAGAATTAGTCTTTTGCAATTTTTATTTTTAGCATTAGTTCCTAGTTCATGTAGCTCACATTCATTCAAAAATGAAAAAAAAAACATCCAAAGAAAAAATTCAAGAAATGCTTCAAATTATATCATCCTATCCCTTTAGTAGTGATAAATTAGACATGTTAGATGAAGCCCTTAAGGAATTCCTCTCACTAGGATCATCCATTAAGGGTTTGACACAAAAGAATGCAAGCATCGATAATCATGATAATCATAATTGTTCTTCTCTTGATATCTCTCCCATTGGTGATGAAGGTATCTTGATGAAATAAGACACAATGATTGAAGATCATGAAAGTCTTGGTTTTCTTCCTTCTCCTCCCCATTGCAAAGACATTATGACACATGGAGCTGAGATCATGGCCACTACTCCTAAAACCTCCCCTACTTATGAAAATTCTTTAGTGAATAAGGATACAATCATGAATGATCATGACAAACACATTTGTGTGGAGGATATGTTGATATTTGAGATTTATAACAATCCTTCTCCTCCTTCTCAAGAAGAAATTATAGGACATGGGGATGTAAATGTAGATAATCATCATAATCAAACCCTTCCTTTTCCTAATATCCTCTCTAGACATGAAGAAGATAGTTTAGTTGTAGAAGATATCCTTATTGAGACTCATGAGAATCTTATTCCTCCCTTTCCTAATTCCCCTACCATTTGGGAAGACCTATTTGATCAAAAAATTCCAATCATTGGTAACCATAAAAATCCTAGTTATCCTTCTCTTGATTCCTCTCCTATGAGTGATGAAGCTACTTTATCAAATGCAACCATGAAATGTGATGAACCTATTGTTTGTCACTTTCCTAAAAGATCTCCTACTCAGGTGCATATTATGGCACAAGCAAACAAGATCTTAGAGAAAATGAATGAAATTATGGACAACAATAAAATTTACCCCTCTCCTAACATCTCTCCTATTGGTGAAGAAGATCATGAGAATCTTTGAGAAAACATAATGCATTAAATTTTCTATAAGCTTATTAGCAAGCATGATATTCATCCTTCCAATATTTTTCCTAGTTAAAATAGTTTCTTAGTGCAAAAGAATAACAATGTTGAAACACTCCATAGTTCCAC